>DWNR01004888.1:0-10543 GCA_018250455.1 Polygonus leo
ATAAAAACGTGAAACTTCGTATTTGGGCACTGGATACGGATTAATAATATTTAAAATAAATAAAACGCGAGCAAAGCCGCGGGTAAAAGCTAGTATTATATATTACCTTTGTAATCGGGTAGAATACTTTTTTCTTTTGTATTTCATAATAATTAATAGATTTATTATTAAGATGTTACTCGCGGGGCATATGCACTCGTTATTCCAAATAATGTAATACCCCTAAATGCATGTTACTTTGTAGATATAAATATCCGGGGTTTTGTAAAGCCCAGAAATTTATTTAAAATCCGGATATTCTCCTGACCAAAAATCTATATTGTGTAGTTTATGCTAAAATGTAGCTTTTTTTATTACTTATTTTGATTGTTTAAACCATGAAAACAGTTTTTGTGGTAAGCACAAAAAAGAAATTAGCTATCGCTGACTTTATTGCGGGTTTATATTATTAAAACGATTAAGATCAAATTAGTTTACGTGGCGTAAACCGGTAAATATGTATATCTGCAACGATAATCTTCAATTATATTTCAGTTAAATTATGAAAAACCTTATCGAGTTATGCGCCTCAACCTTTCCCATAAATAATCCGTACAATGATAAAACTGCATGAAAATCTTTTCAGTACTTTTTGAGTTTAACGCGTTCAAACAGACATATGTAGCCGGGGACGTTATTTTATAATATGTATAAGTAAACATATTGCTAACTAGCTGTTTATCGCGGGTTCGCTCAGCTTCTTATGAATTGTATCACCTTGGATTTGTCGTTTTTTAGGGTAAAGTAGTATAGCAATATAATCTTTCTCAAATATCGTTTATAAACTATTAAAGGTCAAAAAATCTAGTATCTAGTAGTTTCAGAAATTACTGTCTTCAAACAAAAAGAAAACTCATTCGCTACATTGCCAGTTACAAACACAATTGAGTACAAGACACGAGAGCACCGTTTATCCCACACTCAATTCAAGTAGATATCTGTAAAAGAGAGTAGTTAAGAGAATAATAAATGTATTTCAAACATAAATCACAATCACACGGAGACAGATTAATCTGCTAAGAAATAGCACAAATCCAACAATGAATATTACATCAACATGAATTCTTCAATTAACAATGTCTCGCTATCTGAAATTCCTTTACTCATAATATATAGGGTGTCCCAATATTCAATGATAATTCGAGTACAAGAGGTAAGCCTGCTTATGCCTATCATGAAAAAGAATTCTAAAACATGGTACATAAAATATGGTCTTTGAGTTATAAACTTTCATGAAAAAAAAATATTTTTTTTTATTTCCTTACTACATTTTAAAAATATCTACAGTGATCACATTGACAAATTTCGACTGACATCAAACACAATATAAAAATTACGTAACATGTATATAAGCTCTTATAGATATCATGTTTAGTTGAATGATTAATGATTATCTATCTTACCAGACTGTAATTTGAACACACAGTACATTTCATGAATCACTTTATTTCAAAAATATACCTAGAGCGAACAGTTGTTATTATTTTTGAAAAAAGTTTACATCTCTAAAACCACATAGCTGATTTTTTTCATGATAGACATAATCTGACCTACTTCTTGTACTCGGACTATCGTTGAATATTAGGACACTCTGTACATAGAATCCTGAATGATAAATAAGTTCGCCGACCAGACATGTCCCTTAATCTTTTATGTACACAGAAATTAATGTACATACATACCGTGTAATCATTAGGGAGAAGGTATTTCTAGTATGTGGATAATAACATCAGAAAGCAATCATCAAATAGCAATTAAGCATTCCAGAATCCTAAATTGTTTGATGGCTGTACCAAATAGCGCGAATCCAGAGATTATAGATTAAGGACGGGTACACATCTCTATTGTAATATTATTCAAATACGTTGCGGATTGGGTCTTCCAGTTTATCTACAAGTTATCGTCTTATGTATTCTGTATGTAGTTGTTCTCATTCCATTTATATGATCATTTTAGAGCAATACATTTAAGGCCAAAATTTAACTGTCGGAGAAGTGTTTTTATATTGATGATATATTATATTACATATTGTCCCTTTCTATACACTTAATTGTGAAAAGGATAAAATGTACATTTTTAAAAATTGAGAATATAAAAATATTATTTTTATATTTTTATTTCAATAGAAGATTAATAGGCTCCTTATCCAGGTACAACCCGTTTAAAATATTATATCAAACATTAGCTAGAGCTATCGCTAGAGCTAGCTTTTATATATACCAAAAATGTCCTTTTTCTTGCCACTTCTCCCCTACCCATTTTATATGATGTTTTTTTTATTTTTTGGATACTTTTTTTTGGATCAAAAATACTTATAACACTGAATATATACCATACCTTCCTACCCCCAACGCGCCGGCCTTTAATTGGGATTTAAAGTATTTCCAGATTTTCTCTATTGGTGGCCACAATTTAAACTTTTAAGCAATTGCTGATTCTAAATTGAATGAGTCTAGACTAGCTATTAAAGCATTCCAATTTTTATGATATTTAAGGAAACATCGTGGGGGTTGCAAGGGATACCATATTTCTATTATCCCAATATTTTAAATTAAAACAAGTGAACTCACACCCTTACATTTATAATTTGTGTAACAAAGTGCCAGAAGTTCAGTCATAAACGCCATTTAGAAATGCTTGACCGTAAATCTTGTGTAAAGAAATAGACGACTAATGGGCTTGAAACAACTTACGAACAACTTCTATCAGCCGTGGCTTTGTATAGATTTTAATAATCGTCAAGTGCGAGCCGGACTTTAACTCGGTGGGTTTGAAAATATATTAAAAGAAAATAATGTAGTTTAGTGCTAAAGCATGGTATATGGTATATGATATAGTATATAAAAAAGTTCATGGTATTTCTTGTATGGGGACTCCTTTTTTAGTATTTGTTATAGTAGCCTATATGATAATACATATTCTGTGAAAATTTCCATTGTCTAACTGTAACGATTCAAAAGATAAGCTGGTAAATATCAGTCTATTTTATGGGGTTTTGTGTTTAACTTATTTTATTTTTAGTATTTGTTTTTTGTAGCAGCAATAGTAATATATACTTTGCTTGATTGCCCACCATAGTATTACGACATATTTTCATTTCTGCATTACTTTTCTTAATTTATATGTTATCGCGACATTCTTTCATTTTTATTTACCTTTATTTTACTATATATGGGTTTAACAAAAACAAAATTATGTGAAGATGCACTTATGACTATGGCCTAAATTCTTCCTTTTTCTTCATTCTCATTCATCAGTGACCAGCTTAGCGATAATAATATCCACTAATTACTAAAACACGATGTACAAAGCTAATCCACTTTTATAATATCAAAGGAAATACTGACAAATGGTGTTTGTTTTTATATTTCTACACCGAACCTTCAACTAAGTATGAGTTATTGGACACGCAAATGTTCGAAATGAGTAATGTGTTTTCAGCGGTAGTTTATAGCGGCTATAACTGATTTTAGTTGAACACTCCTTATGTTAAATACTGTTGGTCGAACCGGAATGAGACAGGTTGATTTAATGTCTGTTATCTCTCACGGATATACGTTAATGACGAAAATCGTTTCGTATCGAAGGGTGCCTATATAACTTTATAACTGAGGAAGTGCTGTACATGTCCATCGTGTGTCACAGGGCTACATCTCTTGAAGCCCTGCGTATATATAATAGGTATATAATAGGCCCTGCATATAATAAGTATGCAGTAGAGTTTCGCATTATTAAGGTGGCTTTGTCTTTCCACCTCTAGTACAGACTACCTGTCTGAACCTAATTCAAAAAGTGCTGCACAGAAATTCTTGTTCACTTATTCACTTTATGGTCGAAAAGTAAGATCGCTAACACCACCCTCGGCTCAACAAAAATATGAATTAAATAAAACTACAAGAAGACATTATTCTCAAATATGTTTAAAACTATTGCTTATATTAAATTGTCCCTTGACACGATTCAAATAAGAGCTACACCTTTAATGAGTTCCATTAAAAACGGATCCACCTCTTCCTTATCTAAACAAAGCTGGTTTTTCCTAACTGCGCAGAAAACCCGCTTTTTAATACAGCCAGTCGTACAACAAAACTTCTTTTGAATGTAACCTTACCTAACCAGATCTATCCATCACTTCTCCTACAAGATCTTCTACTACGAATTCTTATCACTTGGTTAGATAACATTAACATTCGCAATTTAATGGTCTTCTGGATGTACACATACTTTCCTTTAAGAATAATACTATTATATATTATAATAATACTACTACTACTCACTCACACTCACATCTTATATTCAAAAGTCTCATAAAACATACATTGGTAGAAAGTCCCTTATCGATTCGACTGCAAACTCCGCTTTTAGGCTAAACTTCACACTCGACATTCCAGATGACCTAGTATCAAACACACATTAGTCCAATATAGAGTGGTTCGTGGAAGCTATCAATCAAAGCAGAACAGCTGTTGGAGATTATGGGCATGTAGCACGGAGCTTGAATATTTCATGCGGGTAAGTGCCACGCTATGGGGCCGAACTTGTCTGGTAACCTGTTAGACGTGTACCGATATTTGCGGGTATTTGGGTGAATCCATTAAACTAATACATATTTAATCACGCTTTACTAAATGTGTGACCATTATAAACATGAAATGGTATAGTTCGCGTGAGATTTCCGAATAGCCCAGGAAATTTCGAACTTATTAAAAGTCATTTTATGCATAAGTTAAGCTCCCGCCAATCGCGTCACATTCATGACGGAAACCGGTACGGTACTTATCGAGGAATAAAAAGATTCACTTGGATTCAATATGGATTAAGATCAGACAACTTTGTAACTAATCATGTCATATATTAATTATATGACATGATTAGTTACAGAAAAATATTTTAAACTAGCTGTGCCCGCGGCTCCGTCCGCGATCCCCCCCCCCTTCTAGGGGTTGAATTTTTATGGCCTAAAACACGGCCGGGGATCGTCTCGACAAATTAGTCAAGTTGGCATCAAAATCCGTTAAGCCGTTTTTACGTGATGCGCGGTCAAATAAACAGACAAACAGATAAACAGATAAACAGACAAACAGACAAACAGACAAACAGACAAAAATTCTAAAAACTGTTGGAACGTGTTCTGTTATCGATCCTAAGTATCTCCAGCCATTTTTTTTTGTAATATATTCCATGTACAGACTTTCGACCCTCTTTAGCTTTATTATATGTATAGAAATACGAGTCGTATTTAGAAGTTATAGTATTATTTCGATCCCTGGAGAATAAGTACGTCTTTCTCGATAAATGGTACCCTATTTCCTTTTCTGTGTCCCTGGAAATGTGTGTATAAAATTTCATGATGATCGGTAGGGGAACTATCTCACATTCGCATTTATAATATACTAACTGACCCGACAGGCGTTGTTCTGCCTTAACTATCATATTTTTTTTTGTAAAAAGTTATGTTAAAGTACAATAAAAATCGAGAAGTTTTCTTGAATTTTCTAATTTTTTGCGCAACTTTCTTATGTTTTTCTTTAATAAAAACCATGTTCTGGCCATAACAAACACAACAAAAACAGAATTAGCGAAATCTGCCCAGCCGTTCACGCGTGATGCCACGACCAAGGAAAATAGGCATTCATTTTTATATGTACATATATAGATTAGTATACCACCTACCCATAGATTTTGTAAATCAACTGGTTGAACCAGATATTCCCTACCACCACTTTCAGTATCAATGTACTACACAACTACACTACAAAGTACTACAAGTGTAAAAGTAATATGACAGTTATACCGTTATACATTTCTTCAATGAAACTTACCCTTCGTTCTTATGAGATTGGATACTTCTGATCACGACACTGACTTGCCCGGCGCTTTTTACAAAGCACGTGGGCCCCCCCCCGTTTTTTGACCCCCCCATCTTCCCCCCCCATAAGAAAGCCCCGCCATTATACCACCTGGAATAGAATTTTGATATTCTGTAGACATAGGATCTTTAAATGTTTAATTTCCTACCAATACTAGGATTATTCCCAAACGAATAGTTTCACTGACGACACTGAAATATTCTAACCAAAACATGAATTTTAAAATAAAAAGGCAAATACTACGTTCTTTATTCACAGTATATATAATTTTGGTAAGGCATGTTTATTAATTCACCAGTTATTACGCGTTTACATTATCTACAATATCAAAGTCATTACCACTTCAACTTTATATCACTAAACCCGAGGACGCTAAAGAGGCGCTCAATGCCAATTATGCCAATGAAATATCAAAACACATTGTTATATGTCTTATATTGAACAAAAATGAAATGTTTGTATTTGACTTAAGTATTGGGTAAGCATTGGCTATAGCGGACATGAACACTTTTTCAACAAAAGTACAGCACATTGCATTAATTTACTCTAGATATGGATTCAAATGGAAACAGTGGATGGCGTTCATCTGAACAGTGATGTCGAGATATTTTGTGTGAAAATCTACTGAGAGCTAATGATCTGTTTTTATAGAACTGACCTTAATATTCTATGTATTTTTCTCGACCTTACGACTTTAGTACTTTGTATAAATAAATAGTTAGTAGGTTTTCTTATCAAAAAACAGGTATTCGAATGTTTAATTTAAATATTCCTGGCTGCTTAATAGCAGTAATGTTAACTTCTCTTGTACTGGTTTCAAAGATGAGACAAGAAAGGTAGTCAGTCTTATAGGCCCCTATAAGACTATCTATGCCCATAGATAGACTTCATGAGTTGGTACTCAAGTTGGTATTTATGGCCAACATCACGAAGGGTCTTTTTGAGGTCAGTTAATTCGATGTTTTTCCTATTCGAAGTTGATTACAATTGTTTCTACTCGGCAGATAAGTTACTAAAAGTGGACTGTACAACCGTTCAGTCCTACTTTATTTTTGCTTTAGTATTACAGAAAATATGTACAGAAACTACATTTTAATCATGTCATCTCAATGTCAGAGTAACTTCAAGGTGAAGTAAAATTAATACTGAAACATCTACGCTTTACGAAATTATATTAAATAACTGATAATATCTATTCAAAGACAAATCAGATTATGAATAATTTTCGTAACAGTTTCATCGCTTTACAAACTTAAACGAGGTAATATTTAATATCTTAGTTTAATCTATTATATTGATTTAGCTGGTGGTAGAACTCGTGTAGATCGGAGAAGTACCACCGCCACCTTCATAATCCTCCATGAAGCAATTTATTCTGCATCGGTATTCTGCAAATATCTCTGCTCTCCCCCCTAGGGGTGTTAATCCATCTGTGACCTTTCTTTTCAATCTTGTTATCATACTTGTTTACTAGATTTATTTAAAATCAAGACAAGCCCGTAACATCACCAACAAATCTGATATAACAATGATAGAAAAGAAACGTCATAGGTGTCATAAAAAACTTAGAGCCATACTTATAATTGGCATTAAAATATGTTTGAAATCCTTTATTATATTTCTTTTGAAATATATCACCTTCTAAAAGAAAATATTAATATTACCGTCTGAACACGAATACGTCATTGTTCAGAGCCAAAGAGTCGTAGCGACCATATCTGAACACCTTTTCTTGGCGAAGATCAGCCAAAGCCTGGTACACCTTCAGATGAGACCTTTCTGAGTTTCTCTGGGCTTCTACGTTCAGGGTCTCATAGCCTTCAGCGACTGGTAACCACGTCTTTTCAGCGGTAGAAAAACCTGATGATATATTAATTTCACTTAAGAAAATTTAAGAGTTGGTATCGGGGTTAGAATGGTACTATGCAAGAAAAAACAGTCAAGGTCATAATTTTCATTTAACTGTATGATTTTTGCTCCATAAAGTCATATGAAACGACGCATACAACTTTCAAATCGGTTCATTCGTTTTGTAGTTATGAAGAAACACAAAAATGAATAAACATAGGTACAGTACAAACACTAAATCTTCATTATGTTTTTGCAGTAAAGAAAAACGAAGTAAAGGTAATTTAAAAAGAGGAAATTTACTATTCTAATAAACAAAATTCCTGTTAAAATAGAGTTGATATGCCGTCCAGCTATCGATGGCAAATAGCTTTGGAATTGAATGTTGATACAGTAACGAACATACAATATTGCATTGAAATTGATTATTCATATTTTTCTGAGACTGACAAAGGTCACAATGAATAAGCAAACGACAATAATTTGTCCCAACTGGAACATATTTGTATTTTAATTTTTCAAACATTAGTCACATTTTTACCTTGTTTTCATACGTTATTACGAAGTAGGTCATTACGTAGTAGATGTTAATATCATTGAGTTGGTCTTACTTTGTCGTTGACCATAACAGTAATTATAAAGACCATACATAACTTATAACGACACTTGAAATAGGAAAGTACAAACTGAAACCGTGAGAGCTCCTAACTCTACCGGCGTCGACCTTTTTTCATTATTTTGAATGTTTAACATGGGTCGCATTTACTTTACATATTCCGCCGCCTTTGTTGTGTTCTACTATTGTTTTTGTACCTTGCTTTACATGTCACAACAAGCTAGCCTACGTTATTTGTTTGAGAAACAGTGAATTAAAAACTTTGTATATAATATTTAGGGAGCATACAAATGTAGTCAAGACACGTGTATATTTTTAATGTACTACTGTACTATTCTGTTTTCGTAGAGTCAGTGAAACTAGACATAAGAAATATGAATAGCAGTAGTCATTTTAAATTAAAAAATTGAGATCACCGGACAAAGCTGTACTTATTTGTAAGTATTGGGCTCTTATTATAGGCCACTTGTTTGGTATATGAACTTATGTATTAAAATTGTGAGGCGTCTTGGCCAACAAGAAGACCGCGGAACTTTTGTGTCCCGCTGTGTGTACGACACTGAGTAATTATTGTGGACCTCACTTATGTCGTCAGTCCTATTTTGGAGTACAAATGTATACAAGTTTAATATTTTTATGTCTTAAATCCCTATCAGCATTTCAAAGCAACTTTTTCTGCACTATTTTAAAAATTTTTTTTGAACAGGGCTGCTTTCTGGACCTGATAAAACATACTAAAGTTATTCTATTGTATAAGTCAGGACGACTAATGATCTTAATAACTATAGACCTATTTCAGTATAATCTGTTTTAAATAAAATTTTCGAAAAGATTATTATTAATCAGATACTTGTTTAATTAAGTATAAATAATCTTTCACGATAAACAATTCAGCATTACAAAGGGTCGTTCTAGTACTAATGCAGGTGTCCAAATTTTGCGAAATATTTTTGATGGTTGCGAAAATGCCTGCAATGCAATAGGCGTTTTTTGTAATTTATCTCAAGCTTTTGAATACATTGAACATAAAACGCTGTTGCTATAATTGTATTAATAAATACATTTTTAGAAAATAGGATACAAAAAGTCCAAGTTAATGGAATGAATTCAACTGGTTCTAGTCTTTGAGTAGGTGTATCCCAAGGTTTAATCTTAGGCCCTTTTCACGTTGCACTGAACACTATAAAAATTTATATTACGTGTACCGATATTTTTATGTTCCTTGAAATTTAATCTTAAGTCTTAAAACTTCTATATAACTACTTTCTATAAGTTACCCCTTAGAAGAATTTACTAAAAATAGTAAGTTTACTACGACAAATGCACCAAAAGTATTCACTAAAAAATGTCAGTTGCACTCGTATGTAACAAATCGTGCTGACGTACCAGCATTTTTCTCAGCATTCCACTGGAATGGCGTTCTCTCTGGATCTCTGGAAGCTTTGACGTAATTAATCGGGTCATTTGTATTGCAACCAGATGGATCGACCGTATCCTCCCAGCTCACATAACCGTCTACCATTCCGATCTCTTCTCCCTTTAAAGAAAATGTAACATGTGATTGGAGGAGCACTTCTAAAATATTTTTCGTGAAGTAATAATAAACGCTTATAAAAGAAAGTGAATTACTATTACTTCTGTGTTTGTCCTACTATGTATAGTAGAAATAATAACGTGTTATTTTAATATTAGAATTATTTTGTATACCTTATTATAGTTTACGTCGATTTCAAGGATAAATACTACGAAAAGTATTAACATTGCCCATGACATGGGCAGTAACTTTTTAGTTACCTTTAAGTATAAGTTCTTTATATGTATATAAAAATTGATTAATACTAGAATACTGTTCATTTGCAGTCACGACCGGCGGTGATAATATTATCATAAGTTGGATTCTATTCGATTTGATATATTTATATTATACAAAATATTTAAGTAACTTACCATATAAGTAACACCAACTCCAGGCAGGAGCAATACAATCATATTGATACCATCAACTAGAGAAGGACCATATCGCGTCGCCATTCTACTGTTATCGTGATTACCAACCTAAAACATTGTTGACATAATATGTACTCAATTTAATATTATTTATTTATTTATTTATTTATACAACTTACATCTAACATTACAGGGATTCCTAATGCGTTAGACAAGTTACCAG
>DWNR01004889.1:0-10543 GCA_018250455.1 Polygonus leo
CAGCGCGTCCTGTGAACCCTCCCAGGCATCAACAATAAACTTGAAAAGCTCTACGCCCGCGTCAATTCGTATTCAATCGATTGGGCGTCACTAACCATTTATAATCAAGTAATCTGCGGGCTCATTAATGTTTATTTTTGCTATTGTTGTTACAGCGGTCTTAGCATAATTTAAGAAAATTTCAGGTTTCTATCTATTACGATTCATAAGATATAGTCCTGTGACAGACGAATCTTACTCTCACTCTTTGGGTACGAAGCCCTAAAAAACGGGGACTGAACTGCATACATAACTTAGTATTCCCATTAATATGAGGTCCCGTTATAGCATTCCATGTGGAAGTTATTTTGTGAGACGCCATTGTTAGCGGTCGTTCGTTTTGAGATCTATTTCTAAGATACTCGTAAGTCCAATCGACTGGGCTTCAGTGACAATTTACCATCGTTGGAGCAACGCCGCCATATTTGCTGAGGCGTGACGTTAATCACTCTGATTGGTGTTGCCGATTGTAGTATTTGATAGTTTTATTTCATTGAAAATCTTAATAATCTGAATAATTTTAATAAAACTGGCTCGTTTTTTAAAATCGGATGGACGGATATTGGTACCGTTATCACCCTTTGACTACGAAACCCTAAAAAATTGGGACTGCTTTCATATAACAAAGGATTCCTACTATCCCAAGGTCCCGTTACGGCATTCGACGTGGGTGTCATGGTGTGAAACGCCATTGTTAGCGGCCGCGCATTCATAGATCAAGAAAGTTATTTCTGAGATTATAACATGGTCCCAGTCTAAACGCAGGACTCTACTGCAATCAATTGGCGGCGTTAGTGACCATTTACCATCATGTAAGGTGTACACTATAGCTAACGCTATTTTTCATAAATTAATTCATTTTATTCATAACTAAAAACCAACTTCAAGTGGTTTAAAAATAATATAAAAATATATTAAATAAGGGTTATCAAAACGCAGAAATATAGCATGACATAACCATACATAAAAATATTAACTTTAAAAATCAGTTTTTTTTCAAATTCCAGAACTAAATACTTACTAAAGAAGGCTCAAAAACTTCTAACTAGAGTAATTCCATATAATGAGTATATATTACCGTTGATGCTTACAATGACGTCTATTCTCTAGATAATAATTTACTAATACGAGATTATTTAAGTTTAATTAATCATAGCTGTAAATTTTTCTATGATAGAGTTCTTAGTATTACTTACTACTCTAAGTATTTAAAGCTTTACCTATATCTAACATAATAAATAGGGATTATCAAAATTAGTTTCAAATGGAACTGGTAGGTTTTATTTATTTAAATAAAAATGAATCACCGAAATGGTCACAAACGCATAACTTCCAAACGACTGCACCAAAAAATATTAAAAAAAGGAAATATTAAAAAAAAAAGGTTTTTTTTCCGGTTTCGATCGCAGGACTAAGTCCGCCTGGGCAGCTAGTAAGTAATAAAGAATAGATGAACCCTCGGGATATAAATTTAAAGACGTACTGTGACTTATGGAAAGATCTTAACAATACATATGAGCCGTATATAAGCCTTTTAACCTCGTATATAGCATGACAAACTTGTTAATCGTATAAAGGTAGCAAATGAGCAGCCCACCAGATGATAATTGGTCACTGCCAGCCCTGGACTTTAGTAATCATCCTTAATTACGAATGAAACGTACCCGAGGTTGACAGTTCACAGATGCGTTGTTACCCCTGAGGACTACGATGTTCGCCTCGTTCGTAAGTATAGCCGGCAAATCACGCCTCTCCAAAATAAGTGCCGGCGGTACCTACTTCTCCGGTCAAATTACACGAATTTACCACTTGTTAAATGTAGATTAATATCACCCGTAAATAATTTGAACCCTCATTGCCTAATCCTTTGAATTTCGTATCACATACCCTTACCATAATAGAAATAGATCGGTACTTAAGCTCAATCGTTTTAAAAACGATATGCCTACTATGATATTATATACATTATGCCATTAGTTTCGCTACTGTTACAACGACACAATGTCAATTTATGTAAATTGTAACGCTTCTAAAACCAATGTTATTTCTATTGTAACTCGACGCGTACATCTCCGGCAGAATATTGCAGTAAACGCCTATTAAATTACACGTTTGCTTATAACTCATGTCACCAAACTTGTGTTAAAAACAGGATATGGTTTTCTAGCATTATTAACATGTTTAATATCTTAACCATCTTAAAAAAAACGTAGTTGAATGAGTAGTCGAACCAAGTAATTTTATTCGTACATTATAATACAATATCTATTATTTCCTATTGATAACAATGGGATTAGTACATAGGTCACATAGGTTTGACATCAGGAATGTCCCCATATTTCTTATGTAGTGTAGACACATTAACGCGGCTCTCATCCCGCGTTTTAACCGAAGTACCTACTTTAGTTTGCATAAAAAAATTGCGTAACACTACAATGAAAACCAAATGTGATCAATATGATAACCACTTAATACTAACTTAATAATGCTGCTATAACTGATAAATAAAATGTGGCAGTATTACCTTCGGAGTGACACCAAATAAGGCCAAACAACGATTTCCCACAGGACAAGATTTCCAAAGTTATGGAATGTCCTGTCCAAGAGCATTTTGGTGGGTACTTTGCATTTGCAAAGGCGTTGTCATTGTGGGTGTAATGCTTTATATAAATAAATTGCATGTTCCGCTTGCAGTAATGCATATGATTTCGTATTTTTGTTATAGTTCAAGAACAATCTCAGTTAAGAAGTAAACTAGGTGATAACCTAGATTATGTGAAATTATAAGTTATCAATAGGTAAAGTGCATTTGGAAAAACTAATGTATGTATTTACCTTTAAAGATATCTTACACCATCCGACACAGTCATCACAATCATGTGTATTCGTCAGTCCGTTTTGGTGTATAGTTTATTCTGTGGCGCGTTTCAAATTTTATTTTTAAAATTTTTATAAAAAAAAGTTTATATTTTACTTACCCTTTTTAAAAATTAAAAAGGGAAAAAAATAAACTTACCCCCGCCGATATCAAATAAATGATTGATATACTAACACTATGGATAAATAAATTATTTAACAAAGTGAAAAATTAAAAGCTAAGGATCGCCGTTCTATACCAGTCTCCTCTAGGAGGAGCTCGTTGGCTTTTACTTTATTTAAGTATATGTTGTACCATTATAACCCGTGACAACAAATAATAAAGGTAAAATAGTTGCAATTTAACTTTTGTCCCCAAAAAAGATAACCGTTAGGTATTTTCAATGTTTATTCTGGAAGTGCATATAAACCTACAATCCTATTATACCTATTATAAGCATCGCCTAATGGTATGGAACCCTTCGCGTGAGAGTCCGATTCGCACTTAGCCGATTATTTAACTACTAGCGACCCGCCCCAGCTTCGCACGTTTGCAATGCTGATACTGAATACACTACAAAAAACCTGTGAACGTATTATACGTATAAACCTTCCTCTTCAATCAATCTATCTATTAAAAAAACCGCATCAAAAGCCGTTGCGTAGTTTTAAAGATTAAAGCTTAAAAAGGGATATAGGGACATAGGGACAGAGAAAGCGACTTTATTTTATACATATGTAGTGATAATTACATGGTGTAGAGATCACTATATGTATCTGCAATATTATGTGTAAACTCGTACTGTAGAATGAGGAACTTGCATTGTTATAAGATGTAACTCTAGTAGTTGCATGTCTGAAAAAGCCTGTAACCTTGGCAGTTAAACAATTACACTATGACACAATGAAGGCCATAGAACTATAGACTAATTACGTATACATGATGTAATTTATTTTAAAACTCTGTTGCCGAGAGTTTTAAAGAGAGTTTGGTGTACTTGAAGAAAATAAACATTAAAGTTATCTTTTAAAAGTATTTTATTACATTACATTCAAATATACCTTTTGTTTATACGGAAAGGTTCTATTTTCTTTATCAAAGTACATGACCCATGTTCTGGGATTATTTGCTTTATTCGCGCTAGATCCGCAAGCAACGCCATCTAGTTTGATATAGAAAATCGAACCGTTGCGTACCACCAAAAGGTGTATTTGAAAGTATGTTTTTAAAATAATTTTTAAAGATATTTTTATAGCTTACTTTTGATATCATCTTATTACAGTATGTATCCATGTAAAGTAATACATCTTTTGTGAAAAATTCAAGAGTTTCCGTATGAAGGTCTTAATAAAACACAACGTTGACGTTTCGTAAAAAATATTATTCCTAATCAGAGTCATAAAATTAATTTGAACTGTTAACAATATGATAACATGCGAATATTTGTGATTTAGTCGTAGAAATGAAACTAAGTCAATGTTAAATTACAATTAATATTTCAGATAATCATTTAAATTATAAAGGGCGTTAATTAATAAATACTTATTTAATTTAATATATACTGTAATTTAGTATAAACGGTGAGTGTAAATATTTTACCTGTGAGTTAGTTTCTGTAATATTTTAAGCGAAATCGTGTAACTCAGCACATTGCAGTTGTCGCTAATAAATTCATCACGGTAACTATTAAGGGATTACCTCCATATTTATCTATATATAAAAGGCAAAACTGATTAACTGACTGACATATCAACGCACAACCGAAACTACTACTGTACCTAGAAACTTGAAATTTGGTACAGGGGTTCCTTTTATGATGTAAGTGAGCACTAAGAAAGGATTTTCCGTAATTCTACTCCCAAGGGGTTTTCGACTTCTATGCGAACGAAGTCGCTGGCAAAAGCTAGTACATAATAAAATGGTGAAAATACCATTTTTTTTCTGCAGCGACACCCTTTCATTTTTAACTATTTTTAATTTTTAATATTTGTTGTAATAGAGACTATAGGTATACATAATATGTGAAAATATCATGTCTACTTATTATGGTTCGGGAGATACAGTCCTGTGACAGATAGATGGATGGTCCCGTTTTTACCCTTTGGGTACTGAACCCTAAAAATGTCTATAAACTTGTGGTAAAATTTGTTAATTTCACATATATTTAAATATATTATTTGTATTATGTATTTCCCATAAAAAATAACAGTTTTATTAATGTATATTATTGTTCTCATAGGTATGAGAATTTTCTCGACACTAGTTTGTTGGTTTTAGGTGCTACTATTTGTGTTTTTAACCTGGGGGCTTAGACAATGTCGGGCTCATGATTCTCTAAAAACAATTGTTTCCATGGTATGGAGGTTGATACCATACACAAGTAGGAACATCCTAATTCGTCATAGACATGTATTTTTCGTTGATTTACTATGGGACTCCCATTAACACTTTATGTCAATGACAAAACTTGCGTCATGGGTTGGTAATAGGTCCAGAATAATGATAAATGACACATTGAATTCTATCATGTTTTAAAGGTATAGATAGAACCCTGTAGTTTAAGACAAATCTAGTAGCAGTGCTAACTTCTGTATTTTGATTTGATGAAAATGCGGTAAAGGATATGTAAAGCATTCCCATGTAGACCATGAGCAGCAGCTATGAACTAGTACCAATGGAAGATTGCAACTTCATTAGCTATTTATATACTTCTTCGTTCTGTGCCTTTTCATTATTTGGGGTTGGCCCTTCTCGTTCTCATAGGCCAGGTTGGTCAATCTTGGGTTGTCTCTTCAACTAGTCCTGTTTCAAGTCCTTTTATTTGATGGAGCATCATATACCAAGCAGGCCTAATTTTCCGATATTTTTTTCGCTTAAAGGCAGGAAACATACATTCCACCTGATTGTATGTGGACACTGCCTTCCATGGACATTTGTAATCAATCCTAAGTACGATTGAATCATACCTGAAGTTGGCCACAGATGCCTGAAAACTAAAATGTTCGCCGTGTGTGGAAGTATAGCCGGCAATCACGCCTCTCCATACCGAAACACAATAAATTGCTTCATGGTTGATTTTGACAGTGGCGATCGTACCTCTGCGGTCGAAGTACCTTCTAATTTCCTCTGATTTATTCGATACACACTTCATTGAATCTTGTTACACGGGCCGGCTACGTCGACTTCTTCATCTCATTGACATGGCGTTTTTGTTTATGCGCACTCCACAATTACACAAAGACTGTAGACCTTTCCTTTGGTTTTTTTAAGCATATGGCGGTTACAGAGTAAACTCGTGAGCGCCCTCCACTTCTGCCGAGCTATTTACCCTGTGTCACGTCCATGTTATTTGTATATACATACTACAAAAAGACAATAAAAATATAATTTGCTTATACTATGGCGTCCTAACACGAGACTTTATTTTAGTTACAGATATCTCGTATAATTTTATGGTCCTAATATAATTTTCTCGTAATATACTAATACACAGCTACTTATATATATAAAAAAAATTACATTCACCAATATGTTGTCCTAACACGAAATCTATATGACGGACGGATTTCACATATAAATGTATGATCGCAATATAATTTACTGGTATTATATATAACTTTACAGTACTTTATAGTACTATAATATGTGTTGACAATGCCTCAGAATCCTTTGGGAATAATACCAAAAGGGATTAGTTACGTAACCATAATATTTTTCCACGAAGGGATTACAGTCCCTGGGATCTCTAATAAATACGGTAGTTGTATAACACATTTCGTAATTTCGGTACGCTGACAAAATCGGTATTTGCTTTTGTAATGGTCATAGAATCCTGCGTGATTTGACGTACCTAATTTACACTACTACTAATAATATAAAGCTGAACAGTTTGTTTGTTTGTTTGTTTGTTTGAACGCGCTAATCTCAGGAACTTCTGGTTCGAATTGAAACATTATTTTTGTGTTGAATAGTCCATTTATTGAGGAAGACTATAGGCTATATAACATCACACGATCAATAGGACCGGAGTATCAACGAAAAATGTTGCAAAAACGGGAAAAAATTGACCCATTCTCTCTTATATGACGCAAACGAAGTTGCGTGGGTCAGCTAGTTCATAACAGCAATGAAATAAATGAGTTTGCACTGTGTACGTTTTTTAATAGCTGTATCAACTTTTCATTGAACTTGAACAGAAACTGTTCTATATGTGTACCTATACAGTCGGGATCCTTGCGAAATGTAACACTTTTCCTAAGTGTTCCAAATTAGGAATTGAAATGCCTTCGAAGTCGCCAGATATGTAAACAAGTGGGTATCTTTTTTACATGAATTATAAATAAGATTTACATAACCACTGTTTTCCTCTATTATAAGTAACTAGCGACCCGCCCCGGCTTCGCACGGGCGCAATGCTGATTCTGAATACACATACACATAAAAACTGTGAACGTATTATACGTATAAAGCTTCCTCTTCAATCACTCTATCTATTAAAAAAACCGCATCAAAATCCGGTGCGGTATAAGGACAGAGAAAGCGATTATTTTATACTATGTAGTGAAGTTAAAGTCAATATCTCTATCGGTATCCTTCGTGGAAGAGGAACTGTTCGTGGAGCATAATTAAACATACTAATTTAATGATAAAGATTGTTTTTTTTTATTCATGTGATCTTTAATCTATGCGCAAATTCGCTGGGTCAAAGAGATGAGAGAATTACCTGATTAATTGCTATAATTATGTAGATATTAACGTATTTACAATATTTTGATACAAGAAATGAATATATAAAATTTCTATACGACGTTCGTCCACGCAAGCAATTTATTGTGTTTCGGTATAAAGAGGCGTGGTTGCCGGCTATTCTCATACACGAGGCGAACATCTTAGTCCTCAAGGGTGGTCAACGCATTTGTGGTCAACCTTGGGTCAATCGTACTTGGGGATGACTACTAATGTCCATGGGCGGCAGTTACCACTTACCATCAGGTAAACTGCAAGTTCGTTTGCTACCTTTACACAATAAAAAAATGGTACTGCAGGGCAACGTCTGATAGGTCCACCAGTATATAATAAATATCGTTTTAGTATGAACAGCTTGGTCGGAAAATAATTTATTGTCCTTGTGGTGAATTTAAATATATTATGTATATCTTTTTTGTAATAAGTAACAGTTAAAAGGCCTTGACGGCCCTGTCCGTTGGTCTCATAAAACTATTTTACGCAATTAAGAGAAGGTTACGTCATTTCATTCGTCATAATGTTCTTTATTAATTAATTCTTTGATTTTTTCATGTTTTGTGTCTTATTTTCATATTGGTAATTTAGTGAAGATCCAGTACCAACGTATGTTAAAAATATTATTAATTATAGGTAAATTATTCATGTCTTGTCATAGAACAACAATGAAAATTGGTCTAATGTGTATTAGACCAATCCTCGTTATATATTTTATATATAGTATAGAAGAAACACCTCGATACATGATTGTTATGAAGTTTAAAAATAAGCAGCATTATTAGAAGATTTATTACAAAAGTCCTAGGATTGTTAAAACATTTTAAACTTGGTTCTAATGAATCGAAACTGAACGTGTAACTCTTAACTCTATTTTCGCCTATCTGTCAACCCTGAAGCTTTGTCCGTGGGGTCGCGCTCCAAACGAGACTGGGTCAAGAGCGCATCGGGAGATTTTATAAATGCACAATAGTTACAGTCTATTCAGTTAAAAGAGGTTTTTGCGTATGTAGTGGTGTATATACGCACGATAAGTAAAACTGTAACATAGAGAACGTCAATTGCATAAAAGTAGCGTTAGACGCGACTCAGATAAAGACGAAGCTTTAAATACAATATCAGAACGAATTATAATATGATCCGAAATCATGATTATTTAATACTAGCTGTGCCAGCGGCTCCGCCCGCGTGCTCCGCGCGATTCTGAAATAAAAGTAGCCTAAGAGAAAGATTCCAGAGATTAGCCGGAACAGACAGACAAAAATTGGAAAAATGTTATTTTGGTATATGTACTATATATACATACATAGGCATCTAGTAAAAGGCAGTTATTTTTATATTACAAACAGACATTCCAATTTTATTTATTTGTATAGATCAAGATCCTACCCGTTGAAAGTAATATATAAATATTATTTGCTTATTTATCGGCTAACTGTACACTACTACATTTCCAGGTGGTAGAACTCATGTAGTTCGATCAGGGACGTACCACCGCTACCCTCATACTCCTCCGTGAAGCAATTTATTGTGTTTCGGTTTGAAGAGGCGTGGTTGCCGGCTATACTTAAAGGCGAGGCGAACATCTTGGTCCTCAAGGATAGCAACGCATCTGTGGTCAATTTCGAGTACGATTTATTCGTGCTCAGGGATGATCACTAATGTCCATGGGCGGCAGTGACCACTTACCATCACTGGACTGCATGCTCGTTTGCTACCTCAAGACAATAAAAAAAAGTCAACAAGCTGATTTTACTGTACATGGTCATGTCCTCTTACGCTACTAAGTAAGCTAACAAACCTTGTTAAAACTTATTTGGGGCAGAAGAACGCTGTTTCATTAATTATAAACTTCCCCTGGTAGCCCAGCTGCGCACCTGTTTCTCGATTAGTTTTGATACGTAGGAATACAAAATATTTAATGTAATAAGGACGTAATTAAACATTGTCTGTAAACACTTCTATACTAATAATATAAAGCTGAAGAGTTTGTTTGAATGCGGTAATCACAGGAACTACTGGTCCGAATTGAAAAATTCTTTTTGTGTTCAATGGTCCATTTATTAAGGAAGGCTGTGTGCTGTATAACAAGCCGTGATAGCTTAGTGGTTGCGAATCTGACCTTTCACACGGGGGGTCCGGGTTCGAATTCCATGCACCTTTAATTGTTCAAATACTGTGCGTATTTAAACTTAAATTATCATTGGCTTTTCGGTGAAGGAAAACATCGTGAGGAAACCGGCATGCCCGAGAGATTGTAAAAAATCTCAAGGGTGTGTGAAGTGTACCAATTCGCACTTGGCCAGCGCAGTGGACTACGGCCTAAATCCTTCTCATTGTGAGAGGAGACCCGTGGGATATTAATGGGTTGTGATGATGATAGGCTGTATATCATCACGAGATTAGCTTTAAAATTATAGTAGGTACTGGTTTCCTCACGATGTTTCCTCTGGAAAATGTTTGTTGATTGCGATCATTCTTATCCCTTCGAAACATAAGAGATTCAAACCTCCAATGTGAGAGCCAGGGATGATAACCACTACTCAGGTCTACTGTCCCTTGGAGCTGTGAAAAATCAAACTTCTAAGCCAACGATACAGCCGTTTATGCCGCAAATTTTCTAAACTCGCAAGGGAATCAAAAGGTACAATCTAAAGCTACTTCCCGTGAACTCAGAATCTTGAAATTTGGTACGAAGCAACGACGATAGCACAGATAAAGGACAATTGCGGAAACCGTATTTTTTTTAAATCACATCATGTTTTATAGATTTATATAATAATAATGGTACGGAACTCCTTGTCCGCCAGTCTACTCGCACTTGGCCGATTATTTTTTTGATATAGGCTTAAAAGACAAAAATCACGTGCGGCCCATTTAACACGATGCACCTCTGATATGTTAGAA
>DWNR01004890.1:0-10542 GCA_018250455.1 Polygonus leo
TCGACCGGGGAGGTACCACCGCCACCCTCATAATCCTCCGTGAAGCAATTTCTTGTGTTTCCGTTTGGAGAGGCGTGGTTGCCGGCTATACTTAAACGCGAGACGAACATCATAGTCCTCAAGGGTAGCAACGCAATTGTGGTTAATCTCAAGTACGATTTATTCGTACAAGAGGATGATCACTAATGTCCATGGGCGGCAGTGACCACTTACCATCAGGTGGACTGCATGCTCGTTTGCTACCTTTGCACAAAAAAAAAAAAACAAATTTTAGTCACTCGCGAATCGTACACACCATCTCTAGAGCTATTTATTCTGTGGTTCGGAGCGTACATCAGCTGTTGAGACCCAGAGATTTATTACTGAACCCATTGAGCTAGAATCCGACTTTCAACTCGACTTGTTCTTTTTTCTCTCGAGTAATTTACTACGGCGCATTTAAATTTTCATTTGGGAACCTGTATTTTAGATTGAATTCGGAAATGGAGTGAGCGGATTCCTATAAATTTTCGTTCTTAAGTCCTTTAAGACAGCACCGGACGGGAATTCAGATCTGTTCTCGGTTTGCAAACGTAAATGCAACTGAAATAAAAACTCTTTTGAGTAGTAGTAGAAGTACTTCGTTTTCGCCGCTAGAGGCGCTGTAATATCGTCATTTGGATCGTATACCAATATTAATGGACTACATTTTTATATGAATTTATGTTTGGTATTCATGTTTTACATTATGGTTGTGGGAAAATTGATTTTTATACAGTTGATAAATAAGAACTTTGCGCCATCTATATAACTTTAATCGACTTCATTTCAAATACGTTGGAAAATGGTATACAATTAATTAAGTTTTACTTTTTCTTCGATCTTCCAAATCTGCTTTTGAAATGTTACACTGCCTCAGAATTTATCAACGCATGTATGTAGAAGTGATAAATTCGATAACAAATATGTAATCCCTTTTTACTAAGGATTTCCTAGATGTTCCCTTACGTTTAAGGCTCCACTTACTACATCCTCCTGGGTTTTGGCCCTCATAAAGCGGCTCGTAAAGCCTTCGCAAGGTCGCTTAGCACCCGTTAAAGTGGTCCTACTAACTGCACATCTTAGTTGCTTCTAACGCCCTGGTACCTATCACTATTTTAGATGAGTGATTTGAGTTGTATTTTCTAATCAACTTACAAAAAGGAGGCGATCCTAATATTAGTACAAAATAGATTATTTAACTTTCTTCGGTTCTTTATTCACCACCGTGAAACAATGATCTAGATTTTTTGCTCATATTTTTTTGTTCAAATCCGCCAAACTCATTTATTTGTACCGTTTTAAATCCTATGTTATCTACTATAAAACTAAATGAATTAATGGTGGTATAGTTGTTAAATATAGACTGACAAATATTTATATTATATTCATTATGTATATTATATTCATTATTTGTATTATATTCATTCGAGACGCGTAACGCTCAACAGAAGTTTCATTTAAAAATGTTACAAGAAAGGGAGTTAATAAAGAAAGAAACAAAATAAGTCAAAATAGACATTCTTTAATCACTTACCGACGTAATTATTTCGAGCGGCGTAAAGACAACGAAAGGCACTTACCTGGAACAAAGAAGGCAAAAATTAATTAAAATTACAATGAAAATGTGCTCCATCATAATTTATTTACAGAAAAAGCCCTTTTTATTTTAATTAATATTTATAATAGATTTATAAAAGAGAGTTATGATTTTTTAAGATCTGTTGTTAAAGCGATGTGCATTCTACGAGTTGAATCTTATTTTGCACATTAATGATAATTTGATAAATATGAGCATAATAGGCAGGGGCTTTTAAATAATGGTAAAAGAAATATAAATGAGTAATAATGAAGATCATATGAGTAATGTTTAAAATATTTATTTATGACTAATTTTGTATTTACGTTAAAAAGATATTCAAATAACATAAATTCAGAAAGTTTCATAATTAAGTAAATTAAGGCAAACAAACAGAGAAAATGCGATCAAGGCAAGGTAACACGGAAAAAAGAACGTTTTTAAAATAACTTAAACGTAAAACCAAAAAACCCCAACCGAAACCCGAGCGGAAATTTAGCGAGAGCACCGTAGATATCTGGGTAGGAGGGCAGACAGTAAAAGGGTCTATAAGAGCCTTTAAGGGAGTCCCCGAGTTATCTCGGCGCTAGCCTCGTAAAATAAAGGTTTACTAGCCCGTAAAGAAAATTAAAATGAATTATTTTGACGAGTATAAGGGGCTTTTTTGAGGCGTAACCCTCGTTTACTGCTAAGGTGAATTGTTATTATGCTATAAGGGGTAATTGTTTTTCTTGTGTTTAATTCAACGCTTGTTTTCATTGTAATTACGCTGGCTAACCTGTTATTGGACTGCGGGGCGCACTTTACGGGGTTTCATCCCGTAAAATTGAGTTTGAACACGTCAATTTGCATAGTGTAATGGCGAGTCCATCTCTAATGTCGATTACGGGTGTTAAGATTTAGGAGATTTAGATGGAGAAAGGCCTCGTCTGATTAACATAACTGTGCGACTTAAACGATCAATTGATTGTAATTACGATAAGGAAAAGATTCGGTAATGTTTACTAGAACTTTTAGAGGCGACACTGATACCAGAAAATTGGCAAAAGTTTTCGAAAGCAAATACTTAATTAATGTTTTCATCAAATATTGAGATCATTTTTAAATCGACTATTATGGTCTTTGAATTCTTTAAGTCTCAAAAACGAATATCGTATTTTTGGGTATGACGAACCAGAAACAGAGGTGCATAGGTTCTGACCATAGTATTAGCCATAAAGATGTTAAGATCTTTAAGTTTAAATCTGATCTCTTCCTCGTCACAATATAGTCAACAACTTCCTTCGTCTCAAAAAACAGCGATTTCTGTCAGATATCGGCCGATGGAAACATAAAGATTAATGAAACGATCGTTCAAAACCAATCCAGAACATTCTCGAAGCCCCAGAGCCAGGAAACGCACAATAACTGTGTAAGATCTCCGAAACGACGCATTTGGACCGTGAACGCGTCGTTGCGATACGGATCGCGGGTAAAAATTCAGACTCCGATTACAGGGGAAACGAGTGTTTTATCACGAGCAACGCCATGGAACGGAGTGATATACGGGTGATGATTCGGAGCGGATACGACGCTGTTTATACGTATTGTGTAAAATTGGCAAGCTAAATAATAATCCCAAATATCATTCCCAAAAGTGACTAAAATTTAAAAAAAAAAGTTGCTGCACTATATAACTCATCATCATCAAATCAATCAAATGTGAATTATGGGAATTATCATAAGATTCTAAAATTGATAGGATATTTTAGAATTTCACGATAAAGAATTCATATTATTGATGAGAGTATTGGAACAAGACGAAAAAAGCAGTCTTTTACTTCGAACGCATGTAAGTTGAACACATTTTTATTATTTGATCTTCGCCTGAAGCAGGCCCGCTTGAAACAAGCATACGTGTGTTTCCCATACTTAAGGGGATACAACCACACGGAGTCCTCGTCGGTGCAGTAAACGCTAAAGTAAAACGAGATAGTGTTTTCCTGTACGGTATGGAGATGGGGCGTGATTTCATTGTTGTTTCCAATGGATTCCAACGAGCTCCAATGATACGTGGTTGTGCTGGAATGGAGCGATTTATCTCCGCGTTTAGATACCCTTTATGTGTTGTTACTGTGGGATATGGTCTGGCGGGTTTTGTCTTCGAGGATCGGGTGGCGTTTGTAGAAATCAACATTTATTGTAAAAAAGTGATAATCGAACGAAATTATAACCCGTGTATTTTTAAATAAGAATGGAGAAAAATCTATAATTATTATCGGTAACTAAGTGGATAAGATAAATAGAATTTTAAATGCTTGAACTTTATGATTACCAAAAAGTTGGTAGAAGTTAAATGAAAAATAAAACCGGCGAGTTAAAATCAGAGAAACCCACATTTAATCCAAAAGCGCTTTAAACATAAAAAATAAGCGGAAGATGAGGCAAAAATAAAAAAAAAATACTCGCGAACTCTCAAAAGATCTTATCAAAAGGTTGGAAGTAAACAAAAATCCAGGGGTATTAAACTTGAGTGTCGTTCGCATGTTGTTTTACGGGGCAGGGCTCGTAAAAGTCGGGTCGCCTGACACTGATTCTTGATGGACAATTTGAGAGTTTTCAGCATCGTAGCGCCTCGGGGAGCCGGGGCGTTATCACTAACTCCGTGGAAATTACGAATGGTTTTACGAAAGGGAAATTGTTGTCAACTGCGCGATTTCAAGTTTATTACTTGTTCGCAATTTGGGTAAATGCGACGAGTTTTTAACTTTTTGGAGTAAGATGCGACTGGCTTAGTAGATTTTTATTTAAAACGTTCATTTGACATATCAGGATACCAGATTTATAAATCTGTGATACAAGGAAATAAGAACTTTTTAATAAATAGAAAGAACAAAGCAGGACCCCAGAACATGAAAGTCAGGAGAATACTAGGAGAGCACGAATTGAAGTAATCACATCAAATCGTCATGAAAGCACACAAATTAAAATATGCAATCAGAACACTCGAATTATATAAAAAATATAGTGTAATTGATAAGTCGAGATGTAGAACAAAACACTATTTATTTTTTAAACCACGCCAAAAGTAAACACCAAAATTGGATGAACAAACAAACAAATAAACAAAAGGTTCCAAATAAATAAAAGAAGCAGTTACCAGGAAATCAGCGCAAAAGTGTAGCGAACTACCAGGCGAGCATAACCGTCAGGAAAGTATGCCGCTGGTATTTCATTTCGCGTCAGGTGAGAGCCGTAATTGCCGGAGCAACGCGTGTTATTGCGTCCGGGAGGGTGCGTCCACTTAGGGGTGAGGCATAGTTGGAAGTTGACGTGTCAGTTATTGTTATGTTATTGGGGTTGTTCCAGCTAAGATGTTGTTTTTAACTAAATGTAGTTTTAATGGGCGCTAAGGGCCGGTTGGTACCGGGGAAACTTTCCAAAATAAGTAAGTCTCTATAAATTGGTCTCTTCTTCACATCTTTTAAAAATGCATTTCTAGTCTTTGAGTTCTCTGTATCTGTTCATATGGATCATTTTATGTCATAATTTTATTGTGGATTGTTAATTATATGAAATAGATATGTTAGTAACACAAAAGTGAACATTCAAAGCGTCTAGATTAGGACAAAAAAGTATTTACGCATTTCAACGCTAATTTAGTAAAGAGGTAACATGTTTATTTATAAAATATCTTGTCTAGTAGTCGGTAAAAAACGACGTGTTCATCCCCGTACAATTTATGCAAGGTTTCTGCAATATGATATCCCATATTTATATTGCATTTGGATATTGCGATAGTTTTACGATGGGCACCCAAACTAAATATTCGTGGTTTACCGTCATGAATTTTTTATACTTTAAGTATGCAAGCGATTGCGTAAGTATATTCGTACTCTAAGAGTTGAGGGTTCGAAATCCAGGAAAAATGTTTATTACTTTTCAGTCATTATTCTTTTTATAGTATAATAAAGGAGTAAAGTAGTAAAGGAGTGCAGGAGTGGACTGCAGCCAGTTTAATCATAAGTAGTCACTATCGCCCTAAATACGTTTCAAACGTACGTTGAGACTTAATATCTTCTCCTCCTATGTATTCATAATTGGTAACCATGTCTCTCCTAGATCAAACACAAACATTGTCTCATGGCGGATTTATTGGTAGCTCTAATCCACGTCTTCCTACCTAATACCGAACCATTTTTTAAAACATAAACTGCGAAAAGACAAAATTATATACCTATCTCTAAATTACCTAACTAGTTTATGGACCCTAAAAGCGGAGAATCCAACTAGAGGTGCCTAATACGACAATGTGTCAAATTTACTTGGAGCATAAACAATTTTATTGTTAGCAGTAGGTGAAGCGGCACTTGCCGTGTGTCGACCTCAAGTGTAGTTGGAGTTTATTGTTGTTACGACTGATACACGGCGAACGAAGGGATCGTGCCAGTGTTAGCGGAAAAACTGGAAATTTTTATTAATTTTTGACAATTATTTTTCATTTTTTTTAAGGTGTGAATTAACAACAGGTAGATAGATGGTTACGATCAAGAAAAAATTGGCGATTTTTTTAAAGGTAAAATATATAAAATTATTTCAAAACTCAATTATTTTTATATTTTTAAAGTTCTTGAGGTTTCGTCAAGTTATATAAGGTTTTGTTTAGGTCACTATATTGTAACAACTAATGGATAAAATTCAAAGAACATACTTAAAATGACTGTAACTGAATGCATTTGGCAATCTTCTTATTATTTATTCTAAGATACATATTTTTTATTTCTGATAAAATTTGAATAGAGATAGCAATTGAGAACCTCAAAATTCAGAAGGTCATTGAAAATAAATTAACACTATAAACAAAATGATGTCATTTTGCCGTCCATAACTTTAGCTTACAGTTATAACTTAGATGGTAAAAGCTTACAGTGGCAACCCAAACTAAAACTTCAACACTATTATTATCCCGCAATAATTTCCGCTGGCAGCACAAACCTACAGCTAAACTAGTAAATTGTTATTATGTGCCTACAAAGACGAAGCGTATGTCATCATGTAGATTTACTGCTGGATATATTGCTAGTGACAATTTTATATTGAAATCTATGGATTCGCGTGAAACACGAGACATAACATAATTTGAAGTAATGTTATTAGGATCTGGGGTGATGATAAATTTATCCATCTATCGCTTCAATTGTTAGTCCATTGTTGGATATAGTTCTTGTGGAGATTTGTCCACGTAGTCCAGTTGTTCCACCGCCACGCACGTAATTCTTTGTAAAACTATTTAATGTTTTTGGATGGTTCCGAACGTAAGATCTTGAGGTTCCATCACGAGCTTCATAATTATTTGTAAAGGCGTTTAGTTTTTGGGATGGAATAATTGTTATCTATGCTTAAGCATCACAACCGGTAGAAAGCAAAACATTTGTGGCTGACCTCAAGAAAACTCAAAACTGAACAAATTTATTCACAAGCCCTATTTCATAGTCATTCGGGAATTCCTCATATGTGTAAAAGGAAATATCCAATTCGAACTTTTGAAGTTCATACTTCAGCGAGCGATACTACACCATTATTAAACCTATCAAGAACACAAAGGGATCTTATATCCCTTATCAACACTAATATTTATTTGGCATTGGCAATTCCGATAGCTTGACGTGGCTGCTGTAACATTCATACTTTACATCATATACATAAGCTATATCTTATAGATATATCCACTATTAAGTCTAGTTTACAACACATCCATAACATACCCTAGTTCCCATAGCAAGGAACCCTAAGCGCGGGCTTATGGTATTATTCGAATCACAATACCCTCACTCATAATCTATTGGCCACTAATCAAGTGTAATCCAGTAAGCCGGCTAATCTGGACTGTCGTGCGAGCTAGCACCATCCTATAAGCTAGACTTGGCATATCGGTGCTATTGTACGCCATCAATACTGTGTCAGCTCAGCCCTTTGTTGCAGCGATAGGTACGTTATGGTGACGACTGTTTTCGGAAACTAAGGCGATCGTCAAGATAAGAGCGTCTAAGATGCGAATTGTCGAACAACGAAGTTTAATGCCGAGTCTATCGAAATCTGGCAGGAGCTCTGTTCGGTTGGTGAGGAAATTTGCGTCTAGGAATCAGTGGTCTTCGTGAAAGAGCAGTTTGAAGTATCCAGCCATATTTCCTATACTCACGGTGGTCCTTTATAGTTCCGTATTCTTAGTCTTTTTAATACGTGCGTGATATTCGATGACTTTCGTCTCAAATTTTCCCTGAAGGCTATGTCATTTTTATTTGATACATTTACAACATATTTAATACAAATGACCATAGGCGATGTATCTAATTCTCGTGTTTGTGCAGCCATTGTAGGGTACCTTTAGCAAAAACCCTCGCAATATAAGGATAAGAACAATCTCTATAAGAATTGAAAAGTACAAATTACGAGTTTTGCTGAGCCAACACCGCGTGCCACAAAGAACGAGCTTACCTTTGAAAGAAATTGCTCCAAGAACCACGAACAACCTAGATCGAGCATTCAAAAGAGAAAAACAAAGTTCGAATTTCTCGTTTTGTAAAACAAGATCCTACAAAGCACCCGCTCAATTCCCGGGAGGTATGAATGAAAAATAAAATTTGAAATTCAAATCCGACGTTCCTTATCAATTACATGTACTAGAGCCCAACAATAAGAGATAGCGGTGTCTCTTTGGTTCCATTCTTCCCGAATTTGCATCTTCATACAATGGCAATTAGGGGCGCGTTCGTTAATTCGACAGGGTCCCAGCGCGCAGAGGTTTCAATTTGACGTGACTCGGATAGAACCTTGTGCGCGTAACTTGATTATAGCACATTTACATGTATTTTATGTGCGCCCGGTGTCTAACTAGCCGTTACCTTCAATAACGGATTTGAATACATTTGTTTGTATTGTTTCATCTTGTTTATTGGAGGGCCATTTCCATAATATTTGTTTTAAATTTACATTACCCACTCGTCTTATGGTTTTTAAGTCAGACAAATGTGTAAAAACATGTGCATATAATACCAAGTTCGATTTTTAACTCATAAGCGTATTTTATTTTCTACCTATATCCAATTATATAACCCTTTTCTTATAAAGTTCCTACATTAAACTGGAAATCTTCATTCAAGGTAAAAACGTAATATTTGCACACAATTTAAAAGGTTATTTAAAAATCCTCTTAAGATTCACACGGTAACCTACTCGTGGTTGATAAAACCGCGCTTAATTTAATTTTAATTGACTTAATTTTATATCTAGTCTTGGTAGGTGGTAATAACTAATTTTCTCGAGCCATTTCTTATTATTAGTGCATTAATTTGAGTTAAGAAATATTATAGTTTCATATATCAAACTATAAAATTAAGTTAATAATCGACTACTTTTCATAACAAAATTATGGTTACATGTCACATTGACGTATAGAAAGAATGAAAAGACAAGCAAAGGAAATGTCAAGTGGTTTATTTTACCAAATATTGGATTGGTTAGTGTCAAAATTTCTCACGTTGTTACTTAATATGAAACTTAGTACTTTGAAAAACATTCGTAGCAATAGATAGGCTTGAAAAATCTCGTGATAATTTAACAATATTCAGTATAATATTTACGGATGATTTTCAGTTTTTATGCGAAAAGCTTGATTAAAATTTTACCTTTGGAATGAAACACAACACATACGTACTACACACACACATCTACACGCCAAATCCCTAACGGGGTAGGCAGAGAGTATCGAGTGCCAAATGGCACGGTTCTGACATACTTGCCTAGCTTCTTCCACTTTCATAATTCTCCTCATACAAACACGCCGATTTCTCGATTTCGTACTACATACGTAACATTTTAGTAGATATCCTCACATTTAATTACATCGTGACCAATTTACTCCCTTACATCAGAACCTACATCTGAATAATTATAAAAATGATTATAATACACCCACAACTGTACATGTGTCTGTCTGACACTTCCTAGATTCATTTATTTAGCTAAAAAAAAATTAATTGCAGACAGTAATTATCTAGCGCTGGTACCAGGCGAGCAGAGGCGCGAAGATATACAAAGGCTCACCTTCGACCCACAGCCGCTCGTGAAACGGCTTTGATGTGACTTTTATAACCGTACCTATAATTATTTATTAATATTAATTGGAGATGTACAATAAAATTATGTCTTACAGTCGTTACAATAGTGATGTGTTTGATTGATTTTATGTTGATAGCTTATGGAAATATTTTGACAGAGAAATTATAGGTTACACGCCAGATTGACATTTGAATCGTTTTTTTTTTTAATTCAGACGAAAGTCTACTTTAAATGACTAAAATACTCTACAAATATAATTCTTTTTATTTAATTCTCAAAAAAAAATGCAATAAAGAGAGTATTTTTTGAAAAAAAAAAAAAATTTATTTAATTCTTAAAATTAAACAAACCCACGATAAAAGGTTTTTTGTTTTTTTTTTCTTTATGCAAATCTTTTCTTCCATTTTTTAATACCTTAGTATAAAAACGTTATGTAAACACATTTAAAAAATAAAAACCCCGAGGTCGGCATGTAAGGAACTTAGCGGCCATGTTGGATCGCGACGTGGCGCAATGGCCAATTTACTCCGCGGTTTATCGTCGGATGCGCGCGCGCATGCGATATGCACACCCACACTAATGCACGGGTGGATGTTTCCAATGTTTTTCTGTTTAATTTTTTCAAATTGGAGAACTCACAAGAACAAACAACCCTAATATCAAATAAAATCATTTGAAAATATTTTATGTATTTTTTAAACGGCTAATAACTATTTAATTTGGTAATTGTTCCAGAGCAACTAACGCAATATAAAATACTAGATTTTGCTTGCGACTTCATCCGCGTAGAAGTCGAAAACCCCTTGGGGGTAGAATTTCGAAAAATCCTTTCTTAGTGCTCACTTAGA
>DWNR01004891.1:0-10541 GCA_018250455.1 Polygonus leo
TATTAGGACAAATGATTGGCTTATTGTGAATACACAGATTGCCTTGTTACGGAAAGAGACAAAAAAAAAAAAAAAAAATGTTAATTGAGACTGTTATGATAGCTTGAATTAATGTATATTTACAACCATCTAATGGTGTAATTATGTATTTATCGTCAACGTAGTTGCTAAGATCTTTGGTGCCCCTCGCACTCGCTTCTGGTAACAGCCCTCTGACCAGACCCTACATCATTGTCTATCATTATTCAATCTATACTGAATTCCATAATTCCATAATAATATTGAAATTTTTTATAGGTGATCCACCCAACAAGCGTTCTCGGATGGACTGACCCCAGCTGTTCGCGTCGCCCGCGGCGCCCGCCCAGCACCTGCCCGCGCTGCTGCCGCCCGCCCACCACCAGCCGGCGCTGCTGCCGCCCGCGCACCAGTCGCAGCAGGCGCACTGCCACGCCATGCAGGCGCTCATGCGCGCGCCGCGATACGTGCCGCATTAGACTGCTATATTGATTACATAAAGATAAAGTGAATAATTATTAAGAGGGAAACGTGAAACGAGAATTTTATTAGTTACGTGAAAATAAAAGTGTACAGAAGCTCGTGAGTGGAGTGACGTAGAGCTGACATGCTACAGTTGTCGTGATGCAACCGATCCGGGCATCGAGCTGTACGTGGGAAACTGGCCGATATAGCCAATGAGTGAAATGAGTATATATTATGTGGTGTAATAACCCCGAATATTTATAAGAAAGTGACGTTATGAAATAACGAAGAGGTCGCGAGAGAGCGTTTTAAAATACTATTTTAAAGAACTTGAACACTCTTTAGCTGAGTGATGTTATGGTTATGATACTTATTATTAATATTTCGAGTTTCTTGTGCGGGTTGAGAAGTAGCAACGACAGATTTCATTAGTAATTTCTATGTATGCCCCACGGAGTAAAGCAAACTTGTAACTGCCAAATTTTAGACATAATAAAATTAACCCGTCTTGACATTTCTGCATTTGTTAGAAGAGCAATCCACTCCTTGTATAGAATGTACGTAATGAGTAAGTAGTTCCTTTTATAAAATTATTCATGCAGTTGGTTTGTGAGGCTTTCCACTGCAACGGTTTTAGTACGAAGTTGTAAAATTTGTTACATTGTTTGTTTTGTTTGTCATTATAACTCGTCAATGGGTTCCACAAAACATTGGCAAATGTAGTATCTTACAAGTTAATTGAAGCTTCTAAAAGGGTATTGTATGTCCCTACTTGTTTGCTATATTTTATAGCATAATGATAGCTATTAAAGTATGTTAGGTTTGGTATATTACGATTATCATTATGTAGAGTCTCAAGGAATACAATTTGAACTTGGACGTTTAAGGAGAAACCTTACTTAATTATTATGTTAGGTTCTGTTCACACTCCACTGTGATACGGCGATGCTGCTCCGCTGCGCTCATTTCGTTTTTGCAATCACAAACATTTATTTATTGTATATGTTGTTTCGTATTCAATATGTATTTTAGAGTTAGTTATACAAGTTTATGCACAACTTAAAGTATATTTACCTAGTTATAAGGTATAAGTAGGAGCGCACCAACACGCAACTGTTCACTTCAGACCTATGAGACTGATTACTACATGTGGTCTTCTATATCTGACTGGAATGCTACCTGATGAGAATAAGTTATGACCAATGCTGAGTATCTGATGATAAAACGGATGAAAAAAAAACATATATTTCCCATTTTCTTTATTTATTGAAAATTATACACTAAATTCAATTAAATATAACTTGAAATGGAATAATAATAAACAATAGTATTGCAATTGGTTTATTTTAGTTTTAAATTTAATCTATAATATAGTGTACCTAGTAAAATATTATGTTCTATTTGGCGCTACTGGCATTCCATTGAGATTATAGGGCTTAGGCCTTACAAGTACTTAGAAAATCGACATTGTTGGCGCGTGTTGACTCCGTGCTGTAGAGTAAAGGGAATTGCGACGTCTTGCGGTGGCCTAAGACTCGATGTGGCTCAGAAAGCACTTTCGGTAATGTCCATAGTTACTATAATAATTAAGATTAAGAAAATATTTCCTTCCTATAGCATAAAGCATGATCAATCTGTCGGTATCATTCTTAGGTTGCCGCAACTCTTTTAGTCTAAATAAAATTCATAATATTAATTATATATGAAATGTATTACAGATTCTATATATTGTGTACTAGAGGCCTGTTTAATGTACGAATATAGTTCCAAGAAAAGGCAGATTTTTTTGGCAATTGTTAAAATTTATCACTTCTGAAAATTATAAAAATGGCTCTCTGTCTATTACGATCTATTTTGTTAGGTTGTCATTTTATTTATTGTCAGAAGCTAAAGAAAGGCTTAAGTTAGGGTTGTTGTTGGCTGATTTGTTATTTGACTGACTGCCCATAAGTAGGTCCTTGATATTTTATATAATCTCCTAATAAGTATTGAATAGAATTAAATGCCTATTATTGGATCTTGGAAGTTTTTTTTTCTCCCTTGTCCAATCCCATGCCGCCCCTGATTTATTTTTATAAGCACTTGAATAAATGCGTAAAATCTATTTTAAAAATAATTTATGCCATGTGGACAAATGCAATCAACCCAACGATTGCGGACCAAACCCTGCAAACCGACGATTACATTACTACATCTGCGGACTGAGACGTTCGTCTCTTGTGTAAGTGTAACTCTGACTACGCCCAAAGACAAACACTGCTTCTCGGGGGATTTTGAAAGTCTCTTCCCGATCGAACTACAGGACTACTTGGACTGTTCCCATAAAACGAATGTCTTGCGCACTATAGCGGCTTGCTATATGAAATTGATCAAGTTCTCAATAAGTTTTATATCATCAGTACACCGATTATCAGTTAATTTGTAATCATATATCAGTACCTTTTCAATTTAATATACATTTCATTCATTCAATGTAGTCCTAATTTATAAGTTTTATTTATAACCTAATTATGAAAAAATATTGTATTAAGAGGCCGAGACATAATCCTGTTTGATGGTGGCCTCTGAGTTGTCACTGCTTCACTTTGAATACATTTTTCATTTAGATTTTGAGAATAAATTTATCAGTAGAAACATATTTTTTGTATTGGTAACAAACGATGAAAATTTATATGACAGTTCTCAATTTACTCAATTGATCAACCCTTTATTGTAGTTGACAGCTGCCACCGTATATAAGTGTATAATCTATGGCTGCCACTGTCATAGTAGTATTATTTTTGTTTCATGAATGAACATAGTAACTCCTGTGAAGTCCTGTGGTACATGTATACACAGACGGAGGCATGACAGAGGGATGCTACATAATTATGTTACATTTATAGTGATTTGTGCTTCTATTAGTATAATTCACTGTGCAGTGAATGAAATTAAACACTTCATTTTGATTAATAGTGCGGTGACTGTCAACGAGGAGTGAAGGAAACTCGTTCAATCAGTTCAATTCTTATTCAACTCTCTACACTTATCATAACTTCAATAGATAAGACTAATTCCGACAAGAGTTGTATAGCGTTAATTCACTGTTAGTAATAGGTGCGTCTTTAGTCAGTCGTGTTGTGTAGGGGTTAGCTTTCAAACATCGATGACAAGGAGCTAGCGACAGCTGTAGCCGGCGGATTTCGATAACTTGTTTGCGGTAAATAGGTGAGTGACCTCCACGAAAGGTTAATGACGCTTGCCAAAAATATGCGAAAATATCCCAAAATTAATTTTTTTGAGAACTAATGGCTGCATCAAAATAAAACATTTTTTACTTTGCATATTATATTATATTAGAATGATCACGTAAATCAAACATAACTTTATTTGTTTAATAAAACTATGATATAATCAATATACTTAAACCTGCAGATTATATTAACCAAATATGTAATAGGTGCTAATTTTAGCTGTAAAATACAATTTATAAAAAGCAATTATCTTTGCACGAAACCTGTACATTAACATAATTCAAGGTAAAAAGTTCTAGCCACTCATATAAATAAAGTTAGGTGCTCTTAAGGCTAAATACTTTGACTGAGAGTTGTATCAAATTATTTTCAACTGTATTTACCTTACCTGTAATAAAGGAATTCTATTATTAAAACGTAATTCGTGGATATACGTATGTCTTACCTTAATAAGGCCATAACTTTTAAATCTTCGTTCATTCATATTTACTAAATTTAAAAGTAATAGAAGCCCCCAACTTGGATGAAATATAGCTGTCATTGAGCTGTAAAATGTGGAATAATATGAGGACATCTTTGTCGGCATCTACATCGGCGCATAAGTCGATGTTTCGCAAAGAAACGGCAATTTTAGGTAGTGCTATTGTGCCCTTAATTAGCGCATGAATAAGACTCACACTTGACCAATTATCATATTTCATTTCATTCATGATACACATGAACATCATAGGTACATAGGTTTTAATCAAATGCACAATAAACCTAAATGAAATATAGATATAGTTTATGGGCGTATTGAACTGATACCACCAGCAATTATTATAGCTTGTTTTGTTTGTATTTAGGACACTGACATCTTATCTCTGAAGTGTTTATTAGTTATTTGCTGATATACTTATGATTATAAATAACAATCTAACTAGATTTTCGCAAGAATATCTTCTTATTGGGATATCAGTACGAATAGACTTTGATATCTATCGGTAATTTCATGACTACTTTATTTTAGTGAGACATTCACCTAAGCTTTGTATGTATTTCACTAGGACCAAAAATAAAAAGAGGATATATGTAATATCGAGTGTGTAAGTGTAGCCGGCAACCAACGTTCTCAAAACTAAACACAAAAATTGCTTCAAGGAGGATTATTTATCTCTAGCATAAAGACGATTCTTACTGTTTAGTATGCATGATGGATGGTAGATTCTACAACTACGTTCATTTTACTTGTTTTAATAATAAGATTCTCTTTTAATTATAAAGTAGGTACGTAAGTAAATAAACAATTATTTCTTTTTAAGTATTGTAAGACTTATCGTATATACTGAAAGCTGTGCGATTCTCAGTTTTTTTGTGGTCTCAAGGTAGTAAACGAGCATGCAGCCACCTGATGGTAAGTGGTCACTGCCGTCCACGGACATTAGTTATCATCTCCGTTTACGATTGAATCGTACTTGAGGTTGACCATAGATGCGTTACTACTTTTTAGGGACTCTGATGTTCGTCTCGCGTTTAATTATAGGCGGCAATCACGCCTCTCCAAACCGAAACACAATAAATTGCTTCACGGAGGACTATAAGAGTGGTGGTGGTACCACCCTGTTTAAACTACAAGAGTTCTACCTCCTGGCAAAGCTGCTCAGTCATAGCTAGTTTGTAATAAAATTTGAAGTAGATAAAAATAGAAAAAAAAATGTAAAAATAACGAACGTAACGGTCACCGTATCGGTTGTAATACAGAGAATCCCGGGTTCAATTCTGGATTAGACTGAAATCTGATTATATTTAAATTACGGTTCTCGGTCTGGGCATTTGTGCCCTCGTTTTAAATGTGTACACGACATCCATCTATCGGAGGGAGAGGAAATTTGAGATGGAATTGATTTAACTAGATTATTAAAAAAATAAACCAAATAAATTTGAAAACCGAAGTTGTTCAATTTTGTATCTAACAGAAACTTAACATTGCACATATTAAAAAAAAATCTTTCTAATTAAGGTGGCGTGGTGTGAGCGGCCAAGATGCGTCTGATAATCCTTGAGGACGCGTCGGTGGTGGCGGAGTGGGCGGCGCGGTTCGTGCTGCAGCGCATCACGGAGTTCGCGCCGGGCCCCGGCCGCCGCTTCGTGCTGGGGCTGCCCACCGGCGGCACCCCGCTCGGCATGTACCGCCGCCTCATCGACTTCCACCGCGAGGGCCGCCTGTCCTTCAAATACGTCACCACTTTCAACATGGACGAGTATGTCGGTTAGTACGCGCTGTGCTTAATAATGTTGTTGTTGTAAGTCTAGTATTTTCCTTGATTGTACATTCTGGAGGTCGTTGCGAGGAAAAATGTCACCAAAGAAGTACCATATTAAACGGACTTTATTTTTAATACATAGCATCGTCCGCAAAAAAAGAAACATTTTATGTTTAATTGATAATACCTATTACAGACGTACGGATAAAAGTCTGTCTTTTTACCTACTCGTTTGAAGTTCGTTGAATAAGTTTAACGTAATTTTATTCCTAGATATAGCCTGACATCTTACAAAATGAGCATGAGTACTACTTATAAGTAACTACTATTTACAGTTTTACACAATTCTTCACTTGGCTTTACGATATTTTGTCGTCTTTGTCTTAAACAAGTAACAGGTTAGTTTGTAAAATGCTCGTAACTTCGAAAAATCTTGCCTAGAATCCAAAAAAAAAGCTCAATAAGAGCCCTTACCAGTGCTATTACTGCTTGTTTTTAATACCAACTCCTCATATAACCTACATTGCAGGACTTCCCCGCGACCACCCAGAGTCGTACCACTATTACATGTGGAACGAGTTCTTCAAGCACATCGACATCGACCCGGGGCAGGCGCACGTGCTGGACGGCAACGCGCCCGACCTGGTCGCCGAGTGCCGTCGCTTCGAGGAGCTCATCGCGGCTGCTGGCGGCGTTCATCTCTTCATAGGAGGTGGGTCAGAGTTATGAGACGTTATAACTAAGTGTTACTCTAGGATGACGACTTTAGGTAACGTCAACACTCTATATTCTAGAAGCACCAAAGTTAGAAGCTACTTGTACTTATCAAATAAGTATTAAAATAATAAAACTGTATTATTTTAAAGCTTTATTCTTTTATTGATTAATTGTTGTTATTCGAATCAAGAAAAGAAAAGATCAAGAAAAAGAGAAATAAAGATTTTTTTTTATTTGGTAAAGTTACCTTTAAGCGTGAAGTGCGGGATATCAGTTGTTGAAAGCACCTCACGCTTTTTTATGTTGAATCTAACTTTTCTGTGATTTACTTTCTCTTATTTTGAATATGTTCAAAAAATTAAAGCATACCGATTGAAAAGAAATTTCTTCTTTTTTTGTCTTTCTCTTTTTTTCTTTGCTTATCACTTAGTGGTTCTAAAACTTTTTATGATGAGACTGATAAGATAAACTGACTACATTCTGGTTTTGCCATGGTTACACCGAATGTTTAACAACTTATTATGCGAATTGTATTCATAGAATTAATTTGGAATTAAGACTACTATTGTGTAAATAATTATTTAGTTTTAAGGGCATGAACACATCGCGAAGACCAGTAGTGGTTTGCGGAGCACCCGTTAGGAACCTCTGCTATAGTTCTAATTGTTCGATACGTTGTTACGTTGGCAGGCATCGGTCCGGACGGGCATATCGCGTTCAACGAGCCGGGCTCGTCGCTGGTGTCGCGCACGCGCGTCAAGACGCTCGCCTACGACACGCTGGAGGCCAACAAGCGGTTCTTCGGCAACGACATCTCCAAGGTGCCGCGGCAGGCGCTCACTGTTGGTGTTGGCACCGTTATGGATGCTAAGGAGGTGATATAAAAAAAAACCTTCTATACTTACTAGATTTTTATGATTTATAGCATATAAAAATAGCAAACGACGTTGGACGCACGTAATTAATTTAGATAGGATTGAAATATTATTCAAGATCGAGCACAGATGCGTAGAGGTATGAGATGGTCCTTGACATAGGTATATGCAGTCAAAGAACCCTTATTAAATGCACACAAAATTAAAATTGTTACTGGAAATAAAAGGCCGTCTGTTTGTATGCAAATAAACTTAAAGATTCGTAGGATTTTGTCCAAATATTTTGTAAAATTCGTAACAATTTGTGATATTTATTTACCTTTGAAATTAAAAGATACCTACTAGTTCAATAATAAACTTAAATAAGATCTGATTTAAGTTCATCCTAAAGATTGATTGATTGTACGCCTTTAAAAGTGTGGCCTACAACCGCATTTCCAATGAAACATAAATTGCTCATAAACAATTGCTGCGCTGAGTAACTTTGCTTGGAGGTGGCAATGCGTTAAAGCGTAGAGCCCACTGTCAAACGCAACCAGTGCGCAGATGTTAACCTTTGACGCTACCTCAGGTGATGATCCTGATCACGGGCGTGCACAAGGCGCTGGCGCTGGCGAAGGCGGTGGAGGAGGGCGTGAACCACATGTGGACGGTGTCGGCCTTCCAGCAGCACGCGCAGGCGCTGCTCGTGTGCGACGACGACGCCACGCTCGAGCTGCGCGTCAAGACCGTCAAGTACTTCAAGGTAACGTCCGCTCCTCTTGAAATCATCATTCATCTTGTTCTATCGTATAAAGGTAGCAATTTCATAACTACATGTCTAAAGTATAAAGGCAAACGATGCAGTCCACTTGAGGACATTATTTATCCCCAAGTACCAAAATCTACAGAAATTACGTCAGATTCAGTTGTTTAGTTTCGCAACAGAGATGTGCCACAGGCATCAAAACAATACTTTCTTGTTACGACGGCAAAGTTAATAGTTATAGCCGCGGGGGGGGGAAGTGGGGGGTCAGACCTAGGTGGCGCCAGGGTTTCATTGCACACGCGCCCGTGTGCGCGCTTTACGAGCTAAAGCTAAAGTGCATGTTCAGTGGTCTAAGTATAGCACCAAACGCCGAATGATGAATTTCCACCCATATCACCTGAATAAATTCTCTCTCAAAGCTCGTGATGCATTAACAACTCTTCCGATGTTGCAAATGTCCATATTATGCGAATGTGACCGCATTCCGTTAGAGGACTCGTCTATCCCTCGCTAGGTTACGATAAGCGTAGTAGTTGTTAATTGTTGGTGCATAATTTATTTCTAACTTATAACAGCACTGCTGCTTTCTGTTGTAGCAAATTAAAAGTTGCAAGTATTATTTTTTTCTTTAAAAATATCTCATTTTTATGTCAATATCTCCTCACTCCACATCATAACCCTATAATCATTTTACTAATTAATAAATAAAAGTATTTAATGCTTATTTTATTTAGCAATTCACAACAAGCACATGAATTTACTTTTTCCATCAACAATATCTATCATTCATCACTAACTACGTCATATCTTATATTAACACGGCTATTTAACACATTACAACAAATATATTAACATTTATTTAAGCCCTTTTTAGTTTTAAAACATCAGATTATTATTATTATTATATTTATAATAATCAAAACTATTTAAGTATTATAAAAATAATGTAGGTGGCCGCGAGTGCATGATAATCTTGCAAGGGACGGTATGCATGAGGTACACTCAATCCTAAATCTTAGTGGTGGAAAGCTAATTTTATTATCCTATGCACTTACATCGCAATACGAACGCTTCATAAGTAAATAGGATCCCTAGATTTTCACCTCCCTAGTTTCCCGTTAAAACAAAACTACTACATAAACTATTTATATTATTTTCTGCACGAAAGCTGTAATATGAGCTATAAAGTACACTTAAGTGTATGGTGTAGCAAAGAAAAAGCCATTAAGATTGTGGTGCGAGTGTGCGTGTGTGGCAGGCGCTGAGCGGCGAACACCAGAAGATGATCGAGGGCGTGCCCGTCGAGCAGCAGCGCGTCATACACTAGCGGGGCCCTCCCGGCCCGGGGGCCCCGCGCCGGCCCCGGGGCCCCCGCCGGCTGCCCCCACCACAGCGACACTCGGCGTCCGAGAGCAACTACTCATCACATTCTTCTACTTGGTCACACTTATCACGCTTATTTTTAATCACACTTATGATAGATTTTATTTTTTTGTTGATTTTTTATGAGGATATGAAGACAGGCAACTTGATATTTTTAAAATAGTACAAGTTTGTTAACTTCATTGATAAGAGATTCTCAGTGTGTCCACCAATAAAATTGGTTGAAAGAATCTTACATTCCAGTTAATGGTGCTACATGTTTTTATTTTAATATATAAGATTCTGTAAGGAGTTGGATGTGTTGCAGAGTCTCATGGGGGAGCACAACAAGCTGATAGCTGGCACCCAATGAACACATTCCACTAGATCGGCAACTCTCAAAGGCCTTATTTTATATTACATTAAATGTGAAATAGTTGTAAGCTCAAATACTTATGTAAAATAATGACACTTTTTCTATTATAAAATTATATTATCACATTTATAATTAAAAGTACTGCAAGTATAACAAGTTTTTTCTTATTCCAATAACAACAAGTCTTTAATTCTGGATGCCAGAATGTTTGAACAATTCAAGTGTAAAGTTATATAACACCATGCAACACAAGTTTTTCGAACAACACATTATGAATATCCTTTAAAAACCTATTTATCACATGGGTCATTCTAAGTTAAGAGGTAAATCGATGTCCCCGACGAAACATCTCTTTTTATCGAAAATTTATATTAAATTAAAGTATGATCTGTTGAATTTCAACATCTTCTTTATGGTCATTCAAACAATTTCTTAAATATGTGTCTAACACCATCAAATACTACTTGAAACATGATAACTACTTGAAAAATGTAACTCCCCTGG
>DWNR01004892.1:0-10541 GCA_018250455.1 Polygonus leo
CTGTATGGAAGTGAGAGCTGGGTATGTCAGAAACAGCATGAAAGCAGAATTAACGCGGTGGAGATGAGATCACTACGCAAAATATGTGGTGCGAAACTCTTAGATCGCGTTCGAAATATACCAAAATTACCAAAACAGATATATAATGCGAATGTGGACGGATGTCGATACCGAAGGAAACTAAAGACTGACATTTCATGATCAATTTGATTGTGTGCTGTCTGAAGGAGGTGTCAAGAGTATCCGAACTCGGCGTGTTTGTATGAGGCGAGTTATGAAAGTGGAAGAAGCTAGGCAAGTATGCCAGAACCGTGCCGATTGGCACTCGATACTCTCTGCCTAACCCGTTAGGGATTTGGCGTGAAGATATGTATGCTACTACTACTTACTGGCTTGATGACTCAAGCTGTGTCTTGGCCTCTGACACAAGGTAGCATCACCACTCTTTAGAGCTATTTCATGGCAGTTCTTGACATTCAGATGATGCAGCTTTGACGGTCTTTGATTTAAAATAATTTACAGCTGGCACCAATATATACATTAATTTGCAGTTGGGTAAACTCATACGGCGCACAACTCATTAGGGCTTGTACAAAAAATCGATATACGCAATTCGTGACATAATTTACAAATAATGCTCAAGGCGAGTTCTAGAAAACAAAATTGTTTTTTTTTTCACTTTACCACCGCATGCATAGAGGATGATAAATTATATTGCTCATAAAGTTACTTATAATTGATATGAAACATTGATTAAGACACTACAAAACGGTGCAAATTACTCTTAAAACTGGTAGATTTTAGTAGATCTTTGTACATTTTTATAAACCAATGCTAGAAATAAGTATTTTTGTACAGTTATTATTATTAAATAAAATATTATTAAGACATCTAGCTTGAAGTTTAAATATGCGATGATAATGAAGATGTGTGTAAATCCTCTTCCAAAGTAAAAACCTTTCTATTTTGAGGTGTTTTAAACAAATTTTAGTGTTTTTTTAGCATGAAAAAATACAGTTGACTTCAGTTAAAAAGCGAGAATTAATTTGTGTAATATTTTCGATCTCTTCAACGTCTTTCTGTAAAATGCATTTCATAAAGCTTGTCATTGTTTTTCGCTTTTACTGACGATTTCTCAACGATTCTTCGACGTCGACGCAGCGACAACGCCAGTTGCATGCAACGTTCCCGTCGCATGTTTTTTTAAATAAGTACCTATACGTAAGCGAGGATCGCTGACAGTCTAAAATCGCTTTAAAAACGGTAGTAGAATAGTGGAATTACTTTAAGTCCAACCTACTATCTTATTAAAAAAAAGACGCCAGTTTCAATGTTTTTAATTAAATTTGTTATAAAAAAAAACATATTTACGAATATTACATGTTTTGAGATTGCAACACTGTAATAGCATTGCGATAAAGGTGATAAAATGAAATGGGTACCTACACCTACCCTTAATGAAAGGGTTGATAGACAATTACTGAGAAATTGTAATTTATATGCCACGTGTAAATGCAACAAACATTATTGTTGAATAATATAATATAACCTGCTCATGCTATTTTCGTCTTTGTCACTTAGAAAACAAGTCCTACTGTAGTATGTGGTCATGTTGTCTTAGTTTTCAGTATCCACTTTAGTGTTCCGTGGTCAAATGTTATAAAGCCCAACAAAATTCTTTAGATATTGTCCGTCAGTCTGTCTGTGCAATCTAATAATTATTCTTAGATATAGGACAGATGATCGTCAGGTGACGTGAACTCGTATATTTCAAACGGGGAGGTACCACGGTCACCCTCAAAATTCTCCGTGAAGCAATTCTTGTGTTTCAGTTTGGAGAGGCGTTGTTGCCGGCTATACGTGCACACGACTAAGACGTTCGATCTTAGTCGTAAGTATACGCATCTGTAATCAAACGTAGGTATGATTTAATTGTACTTGGGGACGATTACCGATGTCCATGGGCGACAGTGACTTATCATCGGGTGGACTGCATGCTCGTTTGCTAGTTTTATACAATTAAAAGAAATATCCCTTATAGTAGGTACTCATAATATACCCAAATAGATTCTATGACGTGTTAGAAAGCAATAAAATATCGTTATGAAGATAAACAGTGATCTAGGGACAGATCTTCAAACATTCGGACAATTATTTTTCTGGTGATAAACTAGTGTTTATTCCGGCAAACCCTTAAGTGTGCCAGCTTTTACTTAGATCTGATTCTACCGACAATCGTCAATGATTATTAATAATTCAGAATATAATTTCTATTAGCATCGTCAATAACTTTTTTCATAACCCTGTAAAAGCCAATAGAGGCGCCCCTAGCGGGAAAACCTGGCAACCACCCTCCACCGCCCACAGCCAACCCCTGCAGTTTGCACATCCATTAACACGGGAAGCTACCGTGCTGCCCACGTAGCCATGCGACGTGGCTGTCACGCGAGCTGTCGAAGCCTGTTCCGCAGATATACACGACCTATTTCCACCGAGGTTAATGCTGTTTATGTTTCTAACGAATCCGGTATTAACTATTAAAATCCGCTCCTTTTGGGTTTTATATACGTTCATTACATGTACAACCCTATTTTGTCCAATAATTAATGTGTATCAATCTGGCTTAAAGTCGAGAATTACATTAAACTTTTTTACTTAGTACCTATTGAAAGGTAGCACCAGCAATTCAACGTGTTTGGCTTTAGGTACAGCCCTGGTTCTATTTAAAGTTGTTACCAATACTAAACCAGGCAACGTCCACTTACCATCATTATCAGTAAATCACGAGCATATCAGGTGGACTATACAGTCCATTTGATACTCGCTATGGTCGTTCTTGGTTTATATATCTACTTATTATTAATAGTTAAAAAGAGACCTTTTTTAGAGGTATGTAGTCGTGAAAATTTAAGACTTAATCAAGACTTCCTTCTAGACACATGTTTCCTAAGTGCACCAGGTGGTAAAATGTGGCAGGCCGTATAAAAATTGTACATAATTCGCCCAATACCATACTAAATCCGCCGCGCAGCAGTTGTTTAGAAGCCATTTGCGTATCGGTCGGAAGGTATGATTACCGGTCCACCGTCAATTTTATACATGCGGCGACTATCTTAATCCTTGGTCGCAACACGTCTGTTTAAGGAGATCCCGTATCGAAAACTTGGTTTAAGATGTCCGGTATGAACAGCCGTGACTTCGACTCATCCCAGTGGATTTAATGACCGTTTGACACTTCCATATTACAAAAAAAAGTTGCGTCAAGTTACATGAAGCTATAAACAAATAACGACTATAAACTTAAAACTTATAAAAACAGGTTCTAGTCTACTTATACGAATATGGACCATAACAAGTTCACTTGGTCATTACTATAAAATACCTTACAATATTGACGGAATCACAAGCTGAATAGTCTCTCATTTCGAAATCGGATGAAAACTATACAGGGTTCAATTTGTTGCGTGTCACGCAAACGCACTACTTGTTAGCTTACGGACATGTCAAGGGTAATCGTTATTTGATTCCCTTACGGCCATTTATATGGTTGATTTTACCCACGTTGATGTTAATATAATACACCTATGTGCATGAGTAATTAAACCAATAAAATGATTGATTGACTGATAGCTCCGTTGTTCTATTTTTGGTATACAAGTAACTAGCAGCTTACTTTAATAATAGCAGCTTACTTTCGTGAAAGTTTTATCAAATATGTACCTACTTCACCTTCGTTTGTTATTAGGTATTTCACGTTCATAAATTATAAACGTACTAATAGAAATCAATAGAAGTACAGAAATCAAAGACAATTAAATTGAAGATATACATTCAGACAAAAGAATGTCAGGAGAGGGTTATTATTACTTACTAAAGTTTATTTTGCATACGCTGAGAAAATTTAAAGCTATTTTGTTCATTAAAACTGCATTTAGAAAACACAAGTCACACTTTATTAAAATTTGAAGAACACGTAACACCCTAACTTTGAGCAAACAGGAATATCTCGTATACCTTCACAAATACCTTCGTGTTAACAAAAATAAAACACTAATTAAATTATCACTTATCTCTTCTCAATAAGTACCTACGCTTCCTGTATTTTAATTCGTAACAAACCTTGCGTCTGCTTAGCCTACATTTCAAAACCAACTGTTTTCTTTTTTCATTTTATCTCTATGTCGCCCTTTCATATCAAGGCTTTGGAAAATCTCGGATAGCTTATTCAGCTTTTGTGCAGGACTCTGCGGCAGCTTCTGCAATCGACAAGAATTATTTTCTTCTCGACACAAAGTTAATGTCTGTCTCTCCCGCAAACTTAATAGTTTTCCCGTTTCAGGCATCGCTGATAACTTGGCTACTTGCATCGCTGCGTTTTTAAATCTTGTCTTTGGGGACACCTTTGTCTCCTCTGAACCTTCTGCGTGCAAACTTTTCGGTGTGTCAGTTTTCTTTATCTTCGCAGCATTTACGAATATCGGTTCGATAACTTCATAAGTATTCTCTCGGAGCAGCTGTTGAGGTCTTTTATCGAGGCGATCAAGCGAGTTCTTTGTCGCGTACCCGTGGATGCTGAGCGGTGTGAGAGGTTTCAAAACTTCGCGCAACTTCAAACTCTGTTTTTCCATCGAATTGTTAAGATCGAAAACTATCACTTTTGTTTTTGTTTCCTCAGGCCTCTGCCCAATAGCTGGCAACGGGTGGAATGGCGACATGCTAGGCTTAACACGAATGTCATTTTCGAGCATTCTAGATTGGGCAGTTTTGTGTTTACGCGGCTTGGTTTTCCGCGGCGCGTATATAGTTGTGAGGGCGCGTGTTTTGCTCGCGTCGTTGTGGGCGAGTGGTCCGGGCAGCATGGTCCCCGCCCGCCTACAACCGCTGACCTTGGGCGCCGTGGTCCCCTCCTCGCCGATAATCGAACGGCTCGCGCGCGATAACCCTACCGGACACCTGATCAATCCCCATAACACGTCACTGCGATTGATGGCCGATCAAAACTCCGTGACGAAAATTTTAATGCGAAGCGAATATGAAATATCTTTCTGTCAATATGACGTTTTGTTTACTTTTAAAAGTTTATTTTGCTTGAAAATTTAAAAGTAGATATATCCCATGAAAAGTTAATAAACAATTATTTTTGTACTCACATAATTTCGTCTACTTAACAATCTTACCGAAATACAGTAATTACAGTTTCAATTATTAATTCAATTATTAGTCACAACATCTACTCGCTATACGCAATATATATAAAACTTTCAAGAAATTACAGCAACCAACTGCTCTATCGTTCACCCCGAAGCTAGAGTCCACATGAATGTAATTTTTCACGGCGAAGCGACTGGACAGTTATTGTGGCTGTAATATGCTTTCCGGATAATGACCGTCATTATTATCATCGATCGCGCTGACCTTCAGTAGACGAGGAATATGTTATTGTCACAGAATAACGAACCGAATTTTTATGTTCGAATTACTCTCGATAATCAACGTTTTTATAAATATAAAGTACAAGTAAACGGCCAAGGGCGAGTTGGATTGGCACTCAGACTTTTATACGTACAGATCTATTTGATAGACATGTCCGTCATATTGAACTAACTTTTTATTCTTTGTTATCATAGTATCTACAGTAGTACATATTTTGTGAAAATTTGAAGTTCAAAAGATTAGCTAAATCACACCAAAAATCCGATTTCTTGTATGGGAACCCCCCTATATAACTGACTTTTTTAAGTTATTGTAGGGGCCATAGTTGGGCCGTGTAAAAGAGGGACGGGTAGACGAATGGATAGCGAAGTCTTAGCAACAAGGTTAAGTTGTAAACTTACAAATTAGAAACACTTAAAAGAAATAAGGTTGCCACTTTTAGAAAATATATAAAAGCGAATGAGACATATTTTTCCATAGTGTGACTTCGTATTAAATAAAGGACTAGGTAAGTGCAAGTCCGATTCACATATGAAGGGTTTCATAGCGTTGTGATCAATTGGAATTAAGATTCATACTCTTTTCCAGAAAAAATATACCACCGGTTTTTTGTATTTTGACCGTCGTTTTTTTTATTTATTTTTATTTTTAGTGCTTGTTATCGATCGATCATATTTTGTGAAAATTAATTTTCCTTAACTTAATAGTTATACAAGTATCTACCTTTTAAGGATCATGAAATAAAACTCTGTGAAATTCGGACCGACGTACGAAAAGACAGATGGACGGACAACGAGGTCTTCTTAACTGGTCACTACCATTGGCACCGTTTGGGTACGGAGCCACCACCATTCCGTACCACCTTGCCGTAACTTTTTAACACTGTTCAATTGTTACTTGTTATTTTCACATTCCTTACGTTTTCAAAGCGGACATGTAAAATTAACTATTGAACCGACTTTAATAATTCTTTCACTAATAATATTTCATTATTCACGATCTCTTTGCCCTAACTACATACGCGCGGTATAAGTTAAGAATAGACTTTTCATGTCTTGTCATGTTCTATTGAAAATATACCTAAGAAGTGCGTCTTCATGAAGTACATCTACCAGAACTACTGTTATTATTCACCGTCGCAGGATGACAACATCGCACGCCCATGAATCATTAAGTAGGTAGTAGGTAAATTGTTTTCAGTTACGTAAATATAGCCCTCAAATGACCGTTGACCTATGAAAGTCAATTCTGTGAATCACCAAACTTTTTCACAAGAATTTCGCATCATAATGCAGTCTAGTTAATTAAGCTAATTTTACATCTTGATAGATTTCTTCAAGATTATAAGGCGGCGTTTAAAATGTTGGTTGTTGGTAACATGCTTGAACATGATGCCTTGTAGCAGATGAAGGCTACGAAATTATGCAAAGCATGTGTCTTCATCAACGTAAAATTATTACCATGCTTAGAGCTTATGTATACTTTAAGTTACCACCACTTTATTTAAATTTAAAGACTGAACCTGAGAAAAAATATATCAAAATCGTTATAGATTTTCTGAGATTAACCCAACAAAGAAATGAAACTGCGACTAAATTAATATTTATTTTTAATAGTCGGTTAGTATTATTTAATTATTTATATACAATCTGTATTATATGGGACAGTCGAGGAATAAAACATAAACAAACACTAAAAACACTGAATTTGCTTCATTAATTTATTTCAGGCAATGTTCGTGATCTTGACCATGAAAGTTAACCTTGTATACGTGACCTCCTTCAAAAAAATAATGGTAGGTAAGATTGAGGTTGTAGAGTACGGTTATGGTGCGATATTTCAGGCTACTAAATATACATGAAAAAGAAGGTGCCATTTAGTTCATAACATGATCACTTATTAGTATGTAGTTATGTATAATGTTGTAGTTAGGTGTGATACAAAGTAATAAATAAAATAAAACATTCAAAATCAAATTAATTATCATTTTTTAATTTTCATTGAAATATAATATTTTTGAAATACAATATATTGTATATAATACAATACTATACAACATATTTTTATAATTTTTGACTGCCGCGCATGTTGCGCATAATTTTTTTCTTCAAGTTAAAAAGCCAGACCTTTTTTATATTAAATCGCTATTTAATGTTACAAATATCTACACTGGCCGAGAAAAGCAACGAACTATGTCACTGGCCACCTTATATCAGATAACTATATACTTGTTTACAACTCTCTACTATCAATATATACACACACACAAACACATATTCACGCCAAAACCCTAACGGGGTAGGCAGAGAGTATCTACAATCTATAATAATTATAAGAGACGTGATCGAACCCTAGTCACTATACTTCTATCTGAGGTTGATGACATCGAACTGACTACCACATTAATATGAAAAACTATTTAACTTCAGAAGTTATACAACTTAGCAACTGAAATCACTGGTGCACCATTTTGATAGTACGTAAGTACCTTTACACCCATTATCTCATTTTTTGGCATGACGTAAAAAAGATACGCTTCTACCCATTTAACATGTGTCGTCTTTACGTGATAATGTATCAAGGTCGCTCTTTATACACACATTATCCTGATAAATTTATATTAAACTCATTTATCATTTTATTACTGTTTTAATACAATTTAAGATATTTATAGATGTAGGTATATTGTCTGGATTAACGCTAAAAGAACTACATTAAAATACTTAACTTTAATTAATAATTGAAATGTACTCGTTAATGGAATAACGACTATTTCTTTTCATTTTTGTGTTAATCATTGGATTTTTATACGTTAAAAATATACACTGAAAATGTAATAACAACAAATCTAGTGACCCCTACTGGTACTAAAATTAGTTCTTTATACATTCATTAATTAGAGGTACCTACGTGACTGACTGACCCTTGTTCGAGACACCGGATATTAATCATTAAACAATCATTGTTTATTGAGTGAATATGTTATTAATGAACACATACAAATAATATAAGGTCCGAATTAAGTTTTAGATAGGCAATCGCGTGTTATATACAGAAATCTACATTCTGACTTATTATGTACTTGCATATATTATACATATATTAAGCGATCATGTTTCTTCGTTTTACAATGTTCGTTTACCGTCTTACCTTATCTAGCTCACACTTCGCCAAATCTCGTTTCTTGACGTAATTTCGATAGAATTAAGTATGCAGAAGAGAACCAGTTACTATAATACTAAGGAAAAAACCTCTAAACAGTACAATTTTGAGTTTTAAACGAAGTTGGATAGCTACAATATTAAAAAGGAATATTTTTTTTACTTTCCCACAAAAAATAACTATTATAAAATATGTATTTTATTGCTATAGTAAAATCAATCACAAATTGATTAAAACACAACTTACAACGTATGCAGTTTTTTTAACCGACTATACCGACTATAGGGTCCCTTTGTGTCTTCTACAGACTTTACAATGGTGAGTGCTCTAGTGAACACATTTCCACCATCGCACCACTTGCCGGAGGATGAGGTTTCATCTACATCAATTGGACTCGTGGAGCTCCTTAACAATCCGGTTTGCACGCTCCTTTCTACCTCATACGTGCAAGATGTAGCATGAGCTTCCTCCCGAGGTATTCCCGATGCGCTATGACATGGAGTTCTTCAAAAAAGGTGCGAAAAGAGCTCTCCTCCAAAGCCGGCGATGCACTAACATTAAATAGTAACAAAAAAGAAATGAAAATATAAACAAGCAAGGTCTTATCATACTTTTATTTAAGTTTGTGTCTTATTAAAATAATTGTACATTTATCGCATAAACACATTCGCTACGAATTCTTGTTTCAATGCCATCAACGTCAAACATTATTGCTCACTGCTAGTACTCAGTATCTCAGAACAATTCCATTGGACGGAGCTGTTTGCCGTGTAAATAATATCTTACGTAAATCAACAAGACTGAAAGAAAATGTTAATGTGATAAGTTCGATTTGTAAGAGATAAATTTTGGTAATGTGACATATTGAAACATTCATGAATAAAATTGTGACTTGATTACTATGACTGAAAGTGTGTGCCGGCTGATTGTGTGAAAAGTAATAATATGTTTCTTCTGTACACATTGTTACGCTTATTGCATCGTTTAAAATAAGTAAGTGAGATGATTTTTTTTCTTAAACTATTGCGAAGTAGATTACACTATCTTAAACTGTAATCTTAAAAAACTGTATTTAAAAACTACATTATAACGCTAGCCGAATCACATTATTTATTTATCAAAGTTGAAACTAACTAATAAGTTAAACCTTGTAATTTAAAAATAATAGTAAGTTTAAAGTTTATACGTTTCATCAATGTCAACAAGGATATCGTGTTAACTTATCATCATGTGACTTGCCTTTGTAAAACATTTTAAATTTATTGTTTTTACTTAATTTAATTCACCAAATGCAAGGACGGTATTTTCCCATCACTAACCCGTGAGAAAGACGAGGAAATACTCAGAAAGGGCACAGGAAATTAACTAATATTCCCTTTTTTATTTAATAACGTATACCTTTTATTTCGTGTAAATCCTTAGATAGATATATACAGAAAAGCTTATGTTATCTATAGTTAGACGGTATTATTGTTAGACAGCAACTTCTTTCAGACTGCCAATAACAACATCAAGAAGTGGGTCTTTATCATGCAGCAAATACCAAAAAAAATTAAACTTGTGTTAGCAAAACGTGGTTTTATCGCTGAGTAGTTATTTCTGCCGGACGACCTTAAAAAGAAAATAAAATATAAAGAAAAGTATATTTAGATATTCCAAATAGCACACGAAATATTTCATTCACGAAGAACGTGATATATTTAAGATTTTACTATATTGAGAAAAACAAACTTGTGTTTATTAAACTATGTACATCTAAGTTGCTGATATATATTTATTTATCGAATGAAGGTAGCAAACGAACATGCTGTCCACCTGATGGTAAGTGGTCACTGCCTCCCATGGACATCAGTAATCATCCACAAGTACATGAATTTGATCACAGATGCGTTGTTACCACTGAGGACTAAGAAGTTCGCCTCATATACATATAAATATAGCCGGCA
>DWNR01004893.1:0-10540 GCA_018250455.1 Polygonus leo
GAGGTTTGCTAAGAGTCTAATGAAAATAACTATGCCCAAAGTAATAAGGTCTAAATCCAATTAACGGTGGAATTCAAAACAAACGAAAAATACTTTAAAACTGGAGTACTTACTTCTACAAATCTCAACGAAATTATGTTCTTTAAATTTCGGCGAAACCTAAAACTAAAGAATGCTGTTTACACCAGAATAATTTTGTTATGGCGCTAGAATGCCATTTAATTTTAACCTGAATAGCCTAGATATGTTTTATGTTTGTAAGTCATCCTTACGGTGTCTCAAATTTGAACACTTGGTCCGAATAAACCTAGATATTTAAATTGCTTCATGTCTGTTCATCAACATAAATCTAATCGACAGGTACTCAGTAATATCATTTGATTTTGTATTTATGTAACTCTAGCAACTGAAGGGTTCAAGAGTTTTTCAATGCTAAAGCATGAAGTTATAGAGCTCAAATTATTTCAAAAGAATTAATTTTTCAAATTCAACATCGAAAAAGTGTACTGAGACCTAGACTATTTCCACTGGTAATAATGGTAATACCAGACCAGAATATATTTTTCTATAACCGCTTTTTTATCGACTTCTTCGACTGGCTGACTCCATTATGTAAAACTAAAGACGTAACTTATTTTACAACTTACCATTGCGTGAAATCCGTCAAAAAATAGTGATGACATCAGCGTTACCTGGTATAGGTAACGCTGATGACATGATGATGTCTTTAAATAAACCTGACATAATTATGCCAAACCAAATTACAGAGGAATCTTACGTCAGATTGGCCGTCGATGACTAGCTGCATTGGCGCATACCTATGTGAAGTGTAAAGTAATTAAAGTGTCATAAATAAAAAAATGCAAAATGTACTGTTTTACTTTTTACTTTCAGTGGTTTTGAATTTACATGGAAATACAGGCAGTTAATTTACATCGTATCAGGGAGAAAAATGCCCTCTACAAGCCTCAATAAGAATGCTGCGTATTAAACCGCCTTCCTACTGCCTTGCTGGCTCAAACCACTGGCCTCTTGTACAACCAACCAACATTAGTTACGGATAGTTTAATGGTTTCTAATTTTCCTTTGGCTGCTCGTGGCGTGGCCGATTGCAAAAACACCTGCTTTGTCATTGGTTACATCCAAGAATCTAACAAAAAGCAGCGCCATTTGGAATAAAATGCCAACAACCTGCTAGGGTAGCTACCTACTCGATTATCTGTAATCGTCCGCCGTTCCGGAGAAGGCGCACATTACCAATGCACCCCTCTACCTCTAATTAACTATAACCTTTATGAAGTTACCGGTAATTAAAACTTGAGTTAGTTTGCTTCGACGGTTGGTATGGCGGGCAGAGAATTCCGGCATGGAATGTATAATAAATATTTTTTCTTTATTATAATTTCAAATCATGTTCGAATGTATAAAAGGATCCAACAATCTCAATTAGAATATATATATATACCTATACATACATACATACATACATACATACCTATACATTTTCACGTAATAGTATAAGTATTTCATAACATTTGATTTTTAGTTGTCCTCTTGGCAAGTTATTTTTTGTAAGATGTCGTGGATTTTTTGAAATCAATTTGAGCTGAATTATTTAATAATATCTTGGGAGTAACTTGTAATTTGTAATAATTTGTAACAATAGAAAAAAATATTGCCAGTAAACATTAAAACAATCCTGTCTCAAATTGGATCACATAATTTAATTGTGAGTGTTATGAGTTGTTCTTTTAATCGGTTAAAGGTAGCAAACTAGCATGATGTCCACCATCAGTCAACGAATAAGTGGTCATTGCCGCCCTCATACATTTTTTAAATATTTTAACCTACCAATTACTTGCAACACCAGAGGAGGCGTCAATGCATCATCGCTTTGAAGGAGAGCTCTTTTCGCACCTTTTTTTGTAGAACCCCATGTCATAGCGGTCTGGGAATGCCTCGGAAGAAAGCTCATTCCACATTTTGCACGTGCGTGTTAAAAAGGAACGCGCAAACCGCACTGTTGAGGATCGCCATGAATCCAATTGATGTGGATTGATTGAAGTTCCATACTTCATCCTTCGGCGAATGGTTACATCTCACCAATTAGGACGATGCTTCACAGAGGATATGGCTTAGGTAGGTCCGGTTGAACTTGACGAGTTCTACCATCTATGGTAGTTGTACTGGGTACCATAAGTTAATATGCGAATTAAAGTAAATTTGTTTAGTGCAAGTATTTAAATGAAGTCATTTCCCATTTTGTACCATTATTAACTGTGTAGAATGTTGTAAAATTATAATACTTTCAAATAAAAATTCATTAAAAATAGCAACATAAATTCATTTGCGCTTCTTCCATTTAAGATATCCATATATAACCTGGGATGGCTTATAAATTCTCACCCTAAGCACATTATATCCATTTTGGATGAACAATTTCAACCATTTACAGTCATAATTGACACACCCGTCGAGAAATACTGCTTTCCATAAAACTGGATCGCAGTATAATCAGAGATACTTAAGTTTTTAATTAAATTAAGTTATAGTACAAAAGAAGACAAAAAGATTGCCATAAAGGTTTTTTAATAATCCATACAGAGGGATTTAAGTACCTATTTAAAAGTGTAGAGTGAGGAACCCGCTTGGGCATACATCGATTTGAAAACATTCAAGTGTTATAGTATAGTATTCAAGTGTATAGTTTAAAATCTTTTATTAATATCATTATTTTGGTAGTTATGTGGGTATTAGAAATAATTGTAAGGCAAACTGTCCTAAAGAAAATACCTAAGGTTACATATTTTTAAAGGTGAGGTACATTTAAATCGCTGTTTTAAGAGTAACCCATTTGTAATATATAAAACAATAAATAACAAATTGGTTACTCTTAAAAAAGCGATCGAAATCATTACTCGTATTCCGATTGTAAAATAATAATTTATTAGTTAACAACCAGTGCAAAAACCAAGAACCAAATCTACAGTCTAACCAAGCTTTATTACACATTTACTCTTACGCTTATATGTTATGTTCAAAGCCCGAAAAAGCTCATTGTTTACAAAATTATATTACCTACCTACTATACAGGTAATAAATAGTGACAGAATTTAAAAAGTGGCTTATTAGAACAATGTTTCACAAAATGTATCTACACTATATTATAAAGATAAATAAATACTTACACTTAATACTTTTATAAGTAAATATAATATTAAAAATGTAATACTTTCATTTAAATAATTTCTGGTAGTGCTTTCTAGCCAGATTAAAAATAGGTACATATGTATGCAGTTGAAAAATTCATGTTAAACTTCATGTCAATATACTTTAACCACAGAGAAATTTAAATGTACAAAACACAAAAATACATGAACATAATGTTTTGGTAATAAACGAAATATATTTTGAAAGCTGATTCATTAAGTGTAAAGTGTACGCAGTAAACAAGATCATATGTTAGGGTAGTTATACACCGACAGTACAGTAAATGAATCAAACATTGACATACTTGGCTCTTATATTATTTAAGTTACAACAATAATAGTTCAGGAATTACTTTAAAATACATGTATTTTCGTGTGAAAGCTTAAAACAGCAATATCTTTCTGACTAGAAGTACATATATTAATTTATAGAGATGAAAGATGATGTTCTGAAGACGAACGATGAATTTCTAGAGCATTTGAGTATGATCGTTTAAAGGTAGCAAACCAGCATGCAATTAACCTGATGGTAAATGGTCACTGCTGCCCGTTGGACCTTAGAACTCATCCCTAAGTACGGTTTTACCCGAAATAGACCACAGTTGCCTTACTACCCCTCAGGACTAAGGTGGTCGTCTCGTCTCGCTATACTTACATAGCTGGCAACCATGGCTCTCCAAACCGAAACACAAGAAGTGCTTCGCGGAGGAATATGAGGGTGGCGATGATTCGGTTGAACTAAGCAAGTATTACCACCTGCCGGTGGTAAATTAAACTAAACCTAAACTTTATACTGCTAAGATCTACAAATATAGATATTAATATTTTAATATTCGATCTAAGCTTAAAAAGCTAATGTTAAGCTTAATCTCACCCAATTAAATTAATATATTATTTTACACATACTCGTTAAATTCTAATCAATTTGATTTTTCATACGTATCTATTTTTTGAACAGTCATCAAAGTTAAAAGCTCTTCGATAGTAACGGGGATACCTAAATGGATGATAAGTTTCGATTATAGAAAGAAGAAAGATCAAAAGTTTTATTAAGAGCAGAGTATTGTTACAGAATTTTTCAATATTGAACACATTTACTTATAATTATTTTGACTCTATTTTCTTAGATCAAATCTTTTACTTGTATATAGTACTGACCTAATAACAATGAACGGTATTATCATAACTCTTACCATTATTCTATAATATATAGCCAAGCAAATAAAACAAAGTTAACCATCCATCAACCCTCAGATCTTGTGACATTGTATTTTCCTAAGAAATTCTACTACAACGTACTATATAATGTACTGTGTCAGAATCTCTTACCTACCTTGCCTACTCCTTGGTGCGACGTCTGCTCAAAGAATTAGAAGAATTTCAAATGCAGTCCATCGCGCTAACCAAGTGTTAATTTTACAACTTTTTGTAGTGAGATATCTAGCGGCGAATCATATTGATTTTTGTGTTAATTTAATACATATTTTTAAAATAAAGAATATTATTTTCTTTAAAGTTTCTAAACATTTTATCTATACGTATGCCGTTACTTCGTTCTTATTTTTTGTACAAAACAGTTGTGATGTTTCATATATTACCAGACAATTCACAACGCTCATTTTATTCTATTCTTCAGGTATGTAGATTTCTTTTCGACATGTTCCTTTATAGAAAACATGTGATCATTATTCCAATATTTTAATTCGTTCTGAAGGCCAAAAGTTAGGGGCATGACATGTCAATCCCGAACCTGACTGAAGAAACCGGTATCTTAACCATTAGACTATGACATTAAATGTTACGTATTATTGTATTCTATTATCATTAAAACTTAAATCTTAAAGTAAGTGTACCTTTAGCTTAACGAGGGCGCGCCGCGTGAAGAAGCCGTCGACCGCCACGCGCCGGCGCGCGCGCATCCGCCGTGGAAAATGTAAGGTGCATGACATCGCAGGTGACCAGCACGCCACCTGCGCCCACCAACCGCTCAGCTGACCTTTATACTAACTAGCTACGTCTAGATATGAACTCCTAAATAGGAATGCACGTAAATATTGAGATAAGTAACAAACCCTTGTTTATTTGAACAAGATACGAACTAGATATTGCTGTGAGATAACTGTGTTACAAAAGTTAATTTGCAATTATCTCGTAATATATACTCAAAGTATATTTTATACTTTTGAAGTATTATCAAAGTTTTAATGTCATATTGTAAGTTATATGACTGAGTTTTGAAAGAAAATACGTATAAAGTGCACTATTCGTTGTATCGTATAAACTCGTTAAGGCTGTCCGCCAATATAAATAATTATTTTTTTACATTATATTTTTTACATTTAAACTAGATCCAAGAAGTAATTCTTAAGCTATGTGTAATATAATCGGCACATCTACTTACGGATATTATCCATTAAATTCAGCCATAATAACATTTTATTCTAACTAGTCACTACCATAAAATTCATTTTTACTGTCCGCGTAAATGGGTCCAATTGTCGTTACTTACACATATTTTTTATTATTCACTAATTATAGACATTCTTAATGGGTTCATTTAGATTTTATTTATTAAATTCTTAATAAATAAAACAGCCCAAGACACTTATGTAAAGGCGATCACAGATTCATTACTACCTAAAAAGCAAGCGTAAAGATTAGGAAAAGCAAGATTTAAAAAAACTTTTTGTTTCACACCTACCATCCCGTTTAAACGGTTTCAGCAATTTAAAGGAGATAGTAGTCCACTACACAATCCTCTAGATTATCTTTATTTATCTAAAAATGGCAGACACAGATTTAATAAATACATAGCATAATATCGTAGCATAGTTTACCGGACGTTATTACGCGAATAACCAACCGCCTTTGACATCATAATAAAATTACGAAGTTGAATGCTCCTTCTCTTAAATAAATTGCACCTCTACAGAAGATAATTTTATAATAATATGACTGGTGAATAATGGTTTGAATTAACCGACGGACGCGTTAAAGCTTAGTAAATTAATGTATTAAACAGATAGCTACTAGTCGAAAGTGTTTACTTAAATCACTAAATTAAGTGATACTAAAGTAAATAATGGTTAGGTATGAAATATTTTTGCATTAAGTGGTAGGTAAGTGAAAAATACAAAGTATGTGTTATGATTACTTAAATTATTTTACACGCTAAAAAAATATTAATTTATATACTTAGGTACCCTTTTTATATTTTTGTTCGTAAAGATGGTAGCTAAAGTAGCATATGAATAATTTATTTATTTTTTTGTACATTGAATAATCTCGGATGTCAAAACCGATGTGTATAAAAATGTAAATATATATAGGTACCTACTCTAGTAGGAGGATCTGGCGATCAACTTAAAAATTAGTGTGAATAAACTGATATTTCAAATATTAATTGTAATTGGTACTTTGCGAAATAACAACTAAGTACATCAAGACCAGGTCAATCTGATGATGAACAAAATTACTTCATAAAATCAACCGGTTTAGTGTTGTTTTCAAGTATTGAGCTGAAACTCCTTGAAGCACTTTTATATAATATTTTTATCTAGTCCTGCCATTAACCTGCCAGTAACTTTCTATTTATAATTTTAAAAAATGTGGATATTAATCAAAATAAAAGTTATCCTATCTCAAGTTAGAACAAAATCACAATGCGTACAAAATTTCATTGCAGTCCAGTTCAGTGGTTTCGGAGTGTATCCCAACATTAATCGTAACACGAAATTTTTATATGGATAGATAGAGAACAAACGTACCTGCAGTCAATCGGACGATCCACGGTACCTAAATGCCGTCTATGGTCCTTTATTTTCAAACCCAGATACAATAGAAGTGCTATCTGAACTTGAGTAAATAATCTCCCTGAGGACTTAGATGAACTAGTCATATGCGTATGACTGGCAATTACACCTCATCAAAAAGGCAAAAAAGTGTTTCTATGGATTATTGAGAATAATTTTACCCATCGAATCGAATATGCGTCCTACCATCTACCGTAGATTAGTAGTTAGTTAGTAGTAATAGTCATGTGATTTATAAGTAATAAAGGTAAAGTAAGCCTAAAGGTATTTATCCTAATCAACCATGCCTTATGAATTTGTTTCAAAGAACTAGGCAATTACTTCGCCAGGTATCCAGCGTTCAAAGAGTTCCACTGCACTAGCTCTAACGTTATCATCTAGCCGTTGACATAAATACTCGATGAAATTGTGCATAACCAGCCAATGACTAACGACAAACTAACGTGCATAATTATATTTAACAGTATATATAACGATGTGTGCCGTCTAGTAATTAGTCAGCAACTTAGGTGTAATTAGAATTTATCGTCAATCTTTCATTAGAAGCCTGGCTATGCGCCGTAGCGAAGCAGCGAACCGCGTAGCTTTGTCTTGCTTTCTTGTTTTGTAGCTTTTACTCACTATCTCAGCTAAATCTTGGCACCATACTGTTTAATTTATTGGCTAAATAAATTTTGCAGGCTCAGCTAGTATTTACTCGTTTATAAACTTATCTAAATGCTAACGATACGTTGCCGTGTATGGATGTGCTTTTACAGAGATCTTCGTTTGCAATTTAATTATAGTACAGTGTTGTGGGTATTGTATTATTAATTAACTTAGGTAAACGATATATGTAAATTTATCTACCTACTGATACGCTTAGATTGTTCCTCAAATAGACGAATATACTAAAATTTTTTTAAACTATGATTTTAAACTAATTTGTTCATCGCGGAGTTTGTTTTTGGATTGGATGAAAATATCGGCATCCAAAAAAAAACGCTTATCGTGAGTACCCGTTACATAATAAAATTAAAAATTTATTTAAGCATTAAATAAAAGGAGCACAAAATCGTTATACTTAAATAGATACGGCATTTCATTTCGAATCGTAAAAAACGAAGTAGGAAGTAGGTAGATAGGTACGATAACAACAATAGATCAGTCTATTGCGGTGTTTTGTGCCATGAATGATGCCTTTCTGAATCGATGAGCTTGAGAATCACCGAGCGAGGCGTCGAGGAAAATAGAAAAATGGAGCATTACGTTTTGTGGGCAGCGGTCGGCATCACGATTTCACGGACGTGGTAATGGCGCTATTAGACGCGTAGCGACACGGAAAATGGCGGACGTCGACCCTCGCCGCACTGTTCGAGAAGCAGTTCGATTTTGATTCAGTTCCAGAATCTAATGTTTAATATACTTATCGCAAAGTTATGATTTGGAACTCGTAAAAATATTAGATTTGTCTTTTCACGGGCAACTCAGTAAGCCCTTAATCACATTCTTCGGGATTTAGGTAATAACTTCGTGTTGATTTAATGCTTACATTTAAAATTATCTAAATTGAGGAAGGATCAGAAAAAACGTAGAAAGCTAATAAATCTAAAAAATGCAAATTGATGATATACATTTCTAGCTAGCCGGGATTCGAACTATCATGTCAGAGATTTGTCAGCGCCGAGCAACGCACTCGTCAATTTTAAAACTATTTAATTTCTCATCATCCATCACAAGTTTTATGCTCGAGAGAACAACTCGTGCACCATTATAATGCTCACAATAAAGCTTCGTTCCGCCAACGGTGGTAACGGTCGCCATCGCTATAAACAGCGAGCACCGACCATAGAGCACCGTTGATAGTTAACTTTGAATATAATTGACGTTGCGGGTAAGTTAATTACTCGCTGGGTTTTCTTCCTATCTGACACGATCGCGTTTCATATTTTTGTAGAGCGTAATTTAATGTAATAAGAGTTTATGTTGTTATATAAAATGCTGATTTAATTACATGGGTATTATAAAAAAAACTTCAGTTTCTCCATTAATTGATTGATATTATTAGGCTATATTATTTGTCATTTAATTTTCCGAATAATTAAACACAATATTTACGACAGAAATGTTGCGTAGGCCTGATATACATGTATGGATTTTTGGATAATGAGCTCTAATTGTTGAAGTGAAACTTTATTAGAATCGTAATTTGGAACTCAATGAAACGAAAATGCGTCACGATAAAGAAAAAAACATAAATGTATACTATACTCTTCTAGTATTAGTAATACTCTTCTCTCTTCATCTCAATCTCTCGTAGGTTACTTTCAGAAGTTTCACTTCTGCCGAATGTGCACAAGACACACACTTTTTAATTATTTTTGTTGTCCTACAAGCGCACTTAAAGTAAATTATTACAACAATCTCATGGAAATCAATAACCTTGAGTATTGATATAACACAAATCCTGAAAATAATAAATCTATCATGTAAACTCAAAATAGAAATATGGTACATTTAAGGTAAATAACACAAATCGATTTTTGCTATTAAAATATTTTATTCAACTGTTCCAACAATAAAATTATTTACACATTCTGTACAATACAAAACTTGGGAGTTTATATACACACTACAATCTCAAGCAATCCTGTCTTGGACCCGCAGGTGCTTCGATGAAGTAAAATTCGGTTTGTACGTATTTCATCTCGACTACTTCAATCTTCATACATATGACGACACTCTTTCATAATAGAAGGATTAAATATTCGACATTTATCGACTCGGTTTAACAAACAATAAAATTGCTGTCTTTACTAAGTGAATGATTCTCGAAGACATTTATCTATAATATTAGTATGCCAACTTAAATATTTTTCTTCACCTCCTTATTTATCGTTAAAGGGGAATGAAATGTTACATCAATAAAAAGGAATCATACCATAAAATATATTATATGCCACATACACAGCAGCTGCCATAAAATGTAATTTAAGATTCAAAGTGGTCTAAACCCAGTTGATATCTATGTGCATTTCCCCATCCGAGCCCCGCCTTCATTTTCATGTTACAACAAATGTGTGAATAAGTAATTCCTATAACAGAATTAAACATTTCACTTTATTATTATAGATGTATCAATGTTTAATAAAAGATTGTTGATAACAAATTTACAAGCTTTGAATTCAGTGCCCATGAAATTAAATCTATCAATAACTATGTTATTTACAACCATCATTTGCAAACCATATCATAATTTAGGCCCAAAAAATTAAGCACCTTTCTCAAAATAAATGTTGGGATTTACTGATTGTTTCTATATAATATTAAAATTAAATTAATTATAATCATAATTATGCAATATATAATACAAAATATAATAATTAGAGATGCGCCGAATATTCGTTTCGTATTCGGTATTCGGCATATTTTTCAGTATTCGTATTCGGCCGAATTATTCGGTTTTTGGTGCCGAATATATTCGGTTCAAGTATTTCTATTTTCTTGGCTATAGTCCAGTCATTTTAGGTATTTTAAACC
>DWNR01004894.1:0-10540 GCA_018250455.1 Polygonus leo
CTAACCTCTCGATTTGGAACGCGATCTGAGAGTTTCACATCACATATTTTCCGTAGTGATCTCATCTCCACCGCGTTAATTCATATAAAAGAGTAGTGGTTGATGATGTAGTGTTGGAACAGGTGGATGAGATTGTATTATAAAGTTTAAGTACGTAAAAAGTAATAATCGCTATTAATATACGCGAAGCTAAAACTTCGTACCCCTTTTTACGGATATTACGTGGACGGATGAGCATTAAATTTGACAGGGTTAAAGTACATAGGGAGAAAGAGCACAAAGCTAACATTTTGATCATAATGCACTATAAATACATTAAATTAATAAAAAATAAACATTACACACACTACACTAGTAGGATTGACACACACATGCGTCAACGTCAAAGTCAAAGTCTGTTGTCAACCTGGCAATAGATTATAATATAATCTTTCACTCAATGTCAACAATAATCATTGTCACACACATTGTTTATTTATTCAAAAATATATATACAAAAATAGATTTTATGAATTTATTTTTATTATGCATGAATTTCGAACACAAGGCGACTACTATTCTATAGAAATCCACAAATTTGGCATCATCACATGTGGTATAAAGAAGATTTTTGATAAAATAAACATCATATTTGAATATTCAAACGTTTCGTTTCTACATTTGCATTTAGTTTGTATGTTACAAATATTTCTAAATGAGTAAACTCCGAATTCACGTCCAAACAAGTTGGTTAATTACAAACGGCGCATTAAAGGCACGCACGTCTATAAAGGCGAAAGAAAAACAGAAGCCTTTTAGGTACTTGTCAGATACTCGATAGCAGAGTTATGCATTGAAAAATATACTAATAATATAAAGCTGAAGACTTTATTTGTTTGAGTGCGCTAATTTCAGGAACTACGAATTAAATTCGAATTCAAATTGGTTCGAATTGAAAAAATATTTTTGTGTTGAATAATCCATTTATCGAGAAAGGATATAGGCTGTATAACATTACGTTTCAACCATATAGAGAGGAGTATCAACGAAAAATGTTGCGAAAACGGGGAAAATTTGACTCACCCTCTCTTATATGACGCAATCGAAGTTGCGCGGGTCAGCTAGTGATATTATAATAATAATTAAATAATACTTTGAGATATTGTAATCCTGCCTTTGGTGACTTAAATTTTTGTTAATATTGTTTGATGATCTAATATTTACGATAAAAACTATTGACATTAAGTTTCAAAATAGTTCAAAGTAATTAATATTGCTTTTAAAAATTGGTTTAAATTCGCGATCCCGAGAAAAACAAAACAAACTTTAACGGGTTCCGTACCAAAAGAGTAAAACGGGACCCTATTAGTAAGACTCCGCTGTCCGTCCGCCTGTCCGTCTGTCTATTTGGCTGTCCGTCTGTCACAAGGCTATATTTCATGAACCGTGAAAGTGAAACAGTTGAAATTTTCACAAATGATATGTTTCTGTTGCCGCTATAACAACAAATACTAAAAACAGAATAAAATAAATATGTAAGAGGGCTTCCATATAACAACCGTGATTTTTTCACCACGGCAACAGGTGGACGCTTGAAATATTCACAGCATATTGAGTTATATTATTTATAGATAATAGTACGTAAGCCTTCGAGCGCGAGTCCGACTTGGCCGGGTATTTTTATCTACTCTATTACTCTTACTCTCTTACTCTTATTACTCTATTACTCTTACACTCTACTCTCTATTACTCTATTACTCTTACACTCTACTCTCTATTACTCTATTACTCTTAAATCGCTTACCACTCCTCTATAAGACAAGTCAAAAACACGTACCTCAATTACGGCCAAAAGAAAAACAAAACCTTTAAACGCTCACGTTGTACTTTGCGGTAGTATTTTGCATACGACCGCGTAACTTTTTAATTTTTATTTTCGATTTAGAAGCGAATTCAAATTGCTGTATTAGAATTAATTTATTTTCTTTTACTGTATATCAATTCATCTTTACTGTTTGTGATTTATTGTTATTGACGATGCATATATCATCGTCCCTTAAATAAATTAATGAAAAAAATATATATAACATTTTTAGTATTTTTTTCTAATTTATATTTTTTTTTTCCACATTAAAATCTATTTAATTCGTTATTAACCTTATTGTCCTCACATTAGCAAACATCACCTTGATTTAATTCTGGATTTTCGATGACAACCTGCGCCATCATAACCCTTAACGTCCGAATTAAATCGTAAAGCCTAAAGGCTATATAAATCCTGACCTAATTACAATAAAGACGGTGTCTCGATTCAATTTCGTAGATTAATGTCTTGTTATAAACATTGTCGACATTAAAGATGTTTATCGCGAGGCGTTTATTATCAAGTAATAAAAGTCCGGCAAGGCGACAGCTTTAGGGAATTGTAAAAAACATCTTCGTGACTGAAATTAATTTCTTACACTGCGAGGGAAAGAGGAATCTTTCTTGAATTTTTTCATTCTTTTCGGACAGCTACGTTTGATAGACATTTTATTAGCTCCAGTGGTTTAAATGTATGATATCTCTTGATTCCAGATATTTGCTTTACTTTCTTTTGCAACTTGTCGAATATTCTATTGAGATCTTTTTTTTATCGTATAAAGGTAGGAAACGAGCTTGCAGTTCACCTGATGGTAAGCGGTCACTGCCGCCCATGGACATCAGTAATCATCCCTGTGTACAATTAAATCATACCGAAGTTTAACAGATTCGTTCCTACCCCTGAGGACTAAGATGTTTGCCTCGTGTATAAGTGTAGCCGGCAACCCCGCATCTCCAAACCGAAACACAATATTTGCTTCACGGAGGATTATGAGGATTGCGGTGGTAGCTCCCCGGTCGAACTAAATGAGTTCTACCACCTTGTAATTGTAAATTTAAAAACTTTATTTCATACCATCATTGTTTGATACATTTTATTTGTTGCATGTTTTATTGTTTTACAGAATTGTTTCTTTACCATCTACAATTTCTATATTTGTTTTCAGAACCAACGACGGAGATAATAGGCGGTCCCGACTTATATATTGATCGGGGCAGTACAATTAATTTGACGTGCGTGGTTCTATATTCTCCAGAACCACCTGCATATATTTTCTGGAATCACAATGATGCGGTAACTATTTTTTTTTATAAAATACTTTAAAACTGTATTATTTTATAGCTTTCGAAATTGATAGAAAACAAAATAATTAATTTCATAATGTTCAAACGAATCAAGTTCTACAATCATTTACTATGTTTATTTAGTTTATTAATTTCCTTATTTAAAGATGTTACTGTATTTTTAAAGTATATGTGTGTGAATGGAAAGTGTATCTAAAACCGGTTCGATACGTACATTTAGTACATTGATAATGTTTTTCCCTCAGATTATAAGTTACGACTCTCCAAGAGGAGGAGTATCAGTGGTAACGGAGAAGGGAGAGACGACTACATCATTTCTCCTCATCCAGCAAGCCAGGCCTTCGGATTCTGGGACCTATCAGTGCAATCCAAGCAACGCGCAGTCTAAAAGCATCGTAGTCCACGTGCTAAATGGTGAGTTGTAAATTGATATCAAAAATTCATTGGCTATAGGAAATACTCTATGATAGTGATTTAACTGTTTTGATAATTAAACCAAAAATATTTTTAAAGTGTTTGTTGTGAGTGATTGCATAAGATATATGTTTTAATAAATCTTAATAAATTAGAAGGCATTTCGTCCATGAGAGATCACTACCTTATTTATCAAATAAATATTTAATATCAAAAGATCTTGACATCACTAGCTAAAAATTCTAATCTTCTTGACAAATGACCTCTCTGAGATAACGGAAGGAAAATACAATTTAAAAAATCCTTTAGAGTCCAGAAAAAAAGGTTAGATGAAGCCCATTACCATTATAACAACGACAACGATGAATCAAACAAATGAAACGTTATGAAACGTTCGCTTTAATGGGTACGTTAATAATTTTTATTAGCTACAGCGTTGTATGAGTAATTAGGCGTCGCCTGTCGCGAAGAGCGTAAAATGAACCGACGTGTTAATAAAAAATTCTTTCAAACGTCCTTCATGAAAGTTACGATCTTGATAAGTAGAACCTAAAATGGCTTTAAAACGGTGACGGTAGTCGGTCAGAATAGTAATTTATTTGGCGAGAAAGAGGCCAGCACTTTCTGTACTAAATTGTTTTAAGTAATCCAATTTAATACTAATGGGTGGTTACACGCTAAGTGTTATAATAGACTAAGGCCTTGTCAAGGCTTAGGTTTTGGTCAGACATATATGCTCTTTATTTCAGATAGCAATATATATAATTTGGGAAATTATATCTAACAGATATCGGTGGTGTCCTACGCGTAGTCCTATCATTTTTTTTTATGTCATCCGCCAACATTTGATTTATTTAGTCTAAATTTAGCTTGTTACAGGCGAATGTAGTGATCAGTTTAGGAAATGTTATACTATCAGTCATCAAAAACAAAATACAGCGAACCAAATCTGATAAGCGTTTAAAACTTTTAGCGCAGCTTCCATATTTTTATTAATTTACGTTCTTTCTATTTATGAAGTTGTGCTCCAAAATCAGATTATCTATTCAATTTCTCTGAAAGCACTGATCGTTGATTACGAAATCTACATTTACCTTCTTTCAACAAACATTTGTATAAGTCTTCACAGCTAATTTATTTTTAATTACAAGTATTTCATGTTGAAATATATATGTAAGATGAGATCATGTCCAATTAGTATAATAAGCAAATTAGAAGTTAAATAATATAAGTGGATATTATTTTTTATTCATGTTATGATGTTAATAGAACGTATATCTAATTAAACAACAATCTCTGCCGAATGTTTAAATTGGAATGTCACCATTGCATCTTTACATGTCTTTTTTGGGTTGTTTTATAAGTGATAATCAAGTTTTATTCTTAATAAAATCTACTGTCGGCATTATTGAGAGCAGTTTTAATTTTTGCCAAAGAAGCAAATTCGATTTTTCCTTTATCAGGTGAGTACCCTGCGGCGATGCAGCGCGGCGGACAAGCATTCGCCCCAACGTCCGCGACGCACTGCCTCGTTCTCATCATCGGACTGCTTGTGGCTTTGTCCTGACATACACCGACTTTCCTCATAATGTAAATATACTTTTACCAGATTTCGCTGTTTATAATGACGCTTGTGATATCACAACTATCAATAAACGTACAAACATTCCACCAGATGAAGGACGCGACACAAATGTCAGTGTAAGCAGCCGAAATACATTCGCTATTTTATAGTGTGGGTTGTGTTATGTACAATATAAATTTAATAAATCCCTGAGCAGGTAGACATGCTTGTTTCGTATAGAATTGTATATAATGTATTTTAAGCTATGAATAAGCGTGACTGTATTACTACTGTCATGAAATTTAATGTTAGGCGGTCGCTCCATCTTTATTAGTTCTCAAAACGCTCTCAAGATGTAATACAATCTAATCTGACATAAGTATAATATAAACGATAATTATCATTACTGATTTGCAACAAATCTAAATTGGTCTTTATTTGGAATTATGGATAGAAGATTAGCCGAAAATAAACTTTAGGCAAAAATAAAGATGTGACATAGGAATGATCAAACAGCTGACAATACTATATTAACACAAATATTAAGACAAGAGTGTACATATAATGAAGAGTAAAGATATACGATTCATTCTATCTAGCTTTACTCTGTATTAACAAATGTAAATTGTAAGTAAATATTTAGTGTTCTCTCGATGGGTTCACTCAAAAATATTGTAAATACTGTAAAGAAGGCTTTAGTACAGGTCATGTGTATAGGAAAAGAGGTATTTGTAATGTACAGGGAAGATGTGTTAGTGATAATAATAAATCAAGTGGTTATGGACATAAATGGATTTATTTTTTATGAAAATTGATAAGTGGTGAGGAATAAATAAATCGTCGCGGGAAAAGTGTAAGCGTAAAATGAGGTTTACGAGTTTGAAAATACAACACGCATGAATAGTTAAATGTAAAGTGGTAAGATAATTGCAAATGACCTGTCTTAAAAGCCTCGCTGTAATTTATTAGTTACTATACTATAGGCTATTCAAATAAGCGTAATATTAGGAACGAATAATATTTTACATATTAGTTAGAAAATAATTTATTTCATTAAAAGTACCAGCTATTTTTGGTTAAATGTTCGTCATTCATTCTCTTCGGAGCAGAATCTTTCTGTATTAGCCAGTTAATGAAGTAAACCTAATTAATTGAGGACAAACACACATTTCTTCGATGATTACTTACGATTTGTCTCACTGTGAACGATTAAACGAGATGTGTCATAATTATATTTTCAGAAAATTCGAAAATTTTATTTTTAGTTTATAAAGCAGAAAATCTTTAATTTATTACTGATTTTATTTAACATTTGATTTCAAATGGTTCATTACAAAATCATTGTTTGAAAATCTGTAACACAAGATTAAAATGTATTTTTTTATTTAAAAACATGCATTCTTACTTCATCGTTTAATTTCAGCTTGCTACCAATGCACTCCTCCCTTTTCTAACATCTTAATATTTTTTTCTTCTCTCGTATGGTTTCATTCCTTGTTTATATTGCGACTCGTTACTTGTTGGCGGTGAAACATCTCTTTCTTCATTAAATATATTTTCGTACTGACAGAGTCTAGATGCTCCCCGTCCCTGTCCTATAAAATCTCACTGTGTAGATTGAGATTTGAAGTGCTTTTAACGACAGATACTGTCATAAAATACTATAAAGTAATATTTATTTATTCAAATTTAAGTATGTATTTAAAAATACAATGTATATAATCATTTACGTGTTGTCAAATAGCATTTCGATAAATCTTATCTGTGTATAAACGAAGAAAATATTTCCTTGAGGTGATTTTTCTAATAGAGTACGAAATTGCTGATTTCGATAAATATAACCAGTTATTATTATGTCGAAAGTTTATTATTGTATACAAATAACAATAGATTAAAAGATTTGTTGTATGTATTATGATACTTGACTGTGCAACAGCACGATATAAATTACATGTATGATAAACATGATTATAAAGAAATAATAAAGTTTGGAAAAAATAATGTGTTTTATTTTTATTACGAACTAGCTGACCCGACAGGCGTTGTCCTGTCTTAACTATAAATATTGTTAATAAATTTTCTTATTTTTCGCTCACTTATTTAAGTCTTTATTTAATAAGAACCATGTTTTGGCAATAACAAACACAACAAAAAATAATCAGCGAAAATCCGTCCGTTTACACGTGATGCCATACCAAGGAAAACAGGGATGAATTTTTATATGTATACGTATATTGACTTCTGTTCTTAATATATATGAACCAAAAATAGACGTGCGACCCTAGCAATGTCTAAAATAGGTATCCGGGACTAACGGAGCTTAGATTCTTCAGGGATCCTTTGTAATACTGATTATTTGTATATTAATAAGATATGGTTGTTAACTTAGAAAATAATGTTATTTTTAACCATTAACCTTTTAAGAAAAATCATGCATATATTTGATGTTATAAATGTGAAGTTTTTAAATAAAAGGTCGCATAGTATATATAGATACACTCGATAAAAGGTAATTTTATAAAAAGTAACCTGCTAACGAAAGAACACATTGTTTTTGACATTCCCCAGAATGTAGTAACGTAATGTAAAATATAATTAAATAAGCGAATTTTCATCCAAGGCTTTAATATTGTGAAACAAAACTATAATCCACATTTGCAGATGCGAAACTCAGCAGACATTTTACCATATTTACTTTTACACAAGGCAGATTATCTGTCTGGTTTGTATGTGTTGCAGCCTTTTGAAACATAATATCATATTCATTAATAAAAATAGTTTAAGGTATCAAAAATAATATTTTTAATTGACATTGCACAACTATGCAAGGGTCTCTCTTAGAATAAAGTATACTCCATATTCAAAACCCTGACTACTTATCACGAATGATTACAAAAAATGTCAAAAACAACATTTCGACAGTTAACTTACAGATAAGTTGAAAATATCGGCTATAACCTTCATATTCTAAGTTATATTCAATTATAAATTCAGATATTGGTATAAAAAAAAACTTTATCATTTTGAATCGGAGTCACTTGTCATTCTGTATATAACATGCCAGAACTATACCAATGCCAAAGCAGTATAACCGCAAAGCAACATAAAATTTACCCAAAATATCTCTAAATATATTATAACCATTTCGAAAATTATTTACAAAGTGTAAGAAGTAAACGTAATTATTTCAAAGTGAACGAACAAGAGAAAATGTAAAAGACAACGGCCTGAGGCGGGAGGCTGAGAATAATAAAATAACACATTATAGATTCATATTACTGAGTTGCAAAACTTTTTGTTTACATGCAAAGAATATACACAAATCCGTTTGTTTGAGGGTCGGTATAAACAGAGGGAGTAGGCGGACCTTATGAATATCTAATCGCACTGAAAAGAGATGAAAGATGGCTTGCCTAATTCATAAAGACTTATTTACATGCTACATCGAGCGTATTTTGTTAAGGAAAACGTAGTCGGACCATTTCGGAACTCCCTTTTGGAAATAAAGCATTTTTCTTATTTGAGCTCTGCTATTAAAGAAATGGGCTTTCTGATGAAATAATTAAGAAACGAAGTGGAACGGAAATGAATTAATAAAGTCAAATGGAAATGTAAGCATCAATTGAAGATTGATTGTTGGATGAACATAGCTTCGCTCACTTTGAGGCCCACTGTGTTGGTTTGCTAAATTCCTTGAGTCTTAAAATACACTTTTTTCTCAACCTTACATTGATTATTTCTTTTTTATATTTTGCTCAGTTACTGTTTTTATTTTCGTCTTGTTCTTACAGAAACTTATGGTATGTAGCTTTATGGTATATAGGCTTTGCTTGCTTCTTTCGCACAAAAACATTAAACACTTAATCGAGAGATCACTTTGTTATAAAAATAATTCCATATTACGAATTTTGAAGTAAACTTAAAATAAGACTGCTATATATATCTTATTGATCTACATACAATACAATATACTCTATTAAATTCAGTGTTAAATGTGACAAACGGAAAAATCATATTACGGGAATATATGACAAGGAAAATTTAACTCTTTCATCGTGGTGGCGTCGGAAAGAAATTCCTTATCTAAATTTATGTATGAAGGGGAGAAAATGCGTGTATGTTTTATGCATCTATCTATCTCTTTGATATAATCATAGGTTTTGCTTATAAATATGTGTCTGTATGATTGTATATACATATTGTGACAAGTAACAAATTCATTTTACCAACTCGATTTTGTGATGCGTGTACTCTCTGTAAATAATGGTATATAAAATATCGTCTCGATATTATACTAGAAATTGAGAGTATAAATTCCAAACCTTCTGAAGTCTGTTATGAAAACAAACAACAACACAATACTTTAACTTATCGAAACGAAATCATTTCTATATAAAACATTGCTAATATTAAGATAAATATCACAGAAAAGGCATCATAGATTCGAATTCTCGGCGTCATCGATTCGCAGTAAATCCATTTCAAGCAACATTTTTAACGAAAGGGTTGGAGCGGCCTCGGAGGTATACAATGGAGTATAACCTATTTTCACGCAGACGCCTTTCATCGCGCAAGAAAGGAATAGGTAAATTCTATAGTGTCGTCTAACTGACAGAGATAGGTCACACGCTGGCTGTAAATGTGCTGAAATTATGGATCTTTTCAGTTTATTTGCGGATAGGTTTTGCGGCGTAGGACGAGGATTATTTATCGTTTTCGTGGTATTTATTGAAGGTATGGTTGGCTTTTGGAGTTAGCTTTGACTGACTGGTTTTAGATTTCATGTTTCATAGCGAATCTGTACACATAAAGCTGAGATTATGTAACCGAGTTTATAATTTAAAAATATGCCTGAATAAAATAAGAGTCTCAGATAATCTTGAAGCGGTAAAGGTATGCATATTGTATATTGTAAATATAAAAAAGACATGTCCCTGACTTTAATATAACATTACATTAAAATACTTGTTCACTGTAAATTCTGTATAAAAATGCAAGTTCTATAGAAAAAATAAACATTTTTGTACATGGTGTTAGATCCATTACTTTGGATTGAAACATAATCAATCGAAAAAAGAAAGCTAAGCGATCCATGACTCTATACGCAAATATTTGTAATAATATTATTTCAATAAAATTAATAATTAGAAAGTAATAAATATCTAACACTTTATGCAAGTAAGACTCAATTCTAGTTCTGCCCACTTCAATATTCAGAACAAAATAACAGTCCAATTCCTTCCAATGTGATTTAAACAACACTGCTGCAATATTAACTTTACAAGCTCCAATTTTCCCATTTCCTTCCTCATCGCCGTAAAAACAATCCTTTAGTTTAGTGGAGGCAACGAGTTCCTGTACTATAATGACCGGCATCGACTTCGCACGAAGCTATTATCTACGCACGAGCGCCGT
>DWNR01004895.1:0-10536 GCA_018250455.1 Polygonus leo
GCTAGTTTTTGTGCTAAAGTATACAATAGTTTTTCGAAATCATTTACCAGAAAAATAAAATCCAGTTTGATCGAAAGGCGAAATGAAGTTCGGCTAGGTGCATATGTTACATGCATCGCGAAACTGGTTTGTTTTTAAATGCGGTTCCCACGGCCGATAATGTATTTGATACACATCTGAATAGAAACTAGTGTTAGAATTCATTTATTAATATAAAAGACAAATTACATGTGACAATAAATGGGAGTTACTAAACATGTATTGATATAATACGTAAAATATTACAACAAAAATTGAAAAAAAATTGATGATTGAGTAATTTTGAAATTTTAGTCTTGTAAAGATTTGTATGACATAAAACCAATATCAAATTCAATACAAAAAAGACATCATTGATAAGCAAAAGTTGAGAAATTATTAAAGAGAAAGTAATTTTCCTCTGTCAATTTTAATGTTTCACACATTAAAATTGACAGAGGAAAATTACTTTACAACCACGTGAATTCCAACCATTAGACTTTGTCATAAATCTCAAAGACAAAACTACTACATTGATAGCTAATTTATAGACACGTCAAAAGCAAACTATAAAAGACGTGCTAAAAGAAGAAACAAAGCATCCAATCTGTTTACATCCATTAAAATTACCAGTCCATTAATGTTTAATGGTGTGAACAATAAAACCGGAGAAACAAATCGATCCGTTATTAATTGGTCGGCAACACACGTGCACAACAACAAACGTGATGCGACGTACAAGTCTTTTACAGTTAGTGAATGTACGGTTAACAGCATACGTGCATTCGTATCTATTGCTTTGATTCTGTAAATGTATCGGTCTATGAAGTTTACGAGATTTTTCCTCTCCATAGAGAGTCTTTCGATGCGCCTACGAATTTACTTCTTCTCCTTACGAGTCGTTCTAGACCGCAGTTGCTTTCGGAAGTTCTGAAAGACAATATTTTGGTACTCATTTTATGGAAGTTATACCAACGCTATCAAAACGCGTTAGGCAAGTATGAATTACAATATTTTTAAAGTTGTATTGATTGTAAATTTTGAAAGTATATCTAAAAAATTACTTAACGTTGTATCTTATTGTAATTCTTTTGGTTTAGTTGGAGTGGTTTGACTTTATCTTTTTCCAATAACTCTAAAAGTCATGGCTTTACCACTTAATAACGTAGGCACATGGCCCTGCTATTTACTCATTCACACCAAAATTATCATAGCTCTTTTGGATGGTCAATGTGCCTGTTGCATACAAATGTTTTATGATATAACGATACGTATTCATAAAATGTAACCGACGCATTACTAGTTCGCCATGCCATTTCCTTTCCCAAGACATCGCTGACCCATATTCATGAATTCTTTTCTAAGAACATAATCATAATCATAGTTTGATCCGTCAATGCCTGACCAATCGTTTTTACGACCCCGACGGTCAGCGCGCACGCATTATTCTTTTATTGCCAGTGTCAAACGAACACCCTTCAATGTTTTACTTTCACACGTTTTAAAACATGGAATATGTCCAAACCGTAGCGGTCAGCTCGTAAATGCTCGTTAGTAAAAAATATTTACGCATCGAACAAGCCCTGCATAATAATGTCGTAAAAATAATATTTATGGTAAAAATCATCTTGTGGCGTAGCCTTTTCTCGTTGTCGATGTATTGTCAAGTTTTATTGGCGACTCCAATTTTTAATTTATTGCGTTGACATCACGGATAATAAGTTCACATGCTTCAAAAAGAACCAAAAATGTTAATTAGCGTCTAGCATTAAACTAGTTTTTCGAAAATTCGTGACTATGATCTTAAGTTTTTGAGGACAGGTTTAAAGAAATAGATCAGATCCCACTTGGGTGGTCCTACAGCCCTCCCACCTTCCACGGTTGTATCAGATTAAACTTTTTATGACTACGGTGAACTAATACTACTTTGTGTTTATGAAAAATATTACAAAGTATTATAAAATGTTGCTCATCTCGCTTGGTTTTAGCTTGACTAACGATATGGTTATTTTTTATGATTCAGCACTTAAAACATTCGCTTAAAACAGAAAACTCTTAAGTAGCTTTGAAAACTGTGGCAAATGGCAACGCCGGTATAGTTTAAACGGCCCATTAAGCTCTCAAGATAAGCTGTAATCTTTAGCACTTTGTTCAAAAAGCTATGTCAAGAGGTTATATTAAAAACCAGAATCGTAGCACGTTAAAATGACACAGTAAGGCGAGGCGGGTAACGCGAGACGTACTCATCAAGCCGAGAGAGTGGCTAATCCAGGCCAGATGTGTGCACATATGCCCCGGACTTCTAAACCACTACACCGATTATAATTGCCCAAATAGCTGCATCTGCCAAATGTCGCGTCTTGGAACTCTATCATTATTATGTATATTTAAAATCCGTGCAAGTATTTACATTTTCGATATTACATAACATTGTCATCTACCTATTGCGTATTAGCAGTTTTTTTTTAATTCTTCTGGAACAATATTTGTTTGGTTTTTAAAAGTATTCTAGGTATATCTTTTTTAGGATCCCTAAAAATGTATATTAAGTGTTTAAAAAATCATCATGATTGGTGTAGAATTAAGGGCGTGAAAGCGTCACAAAATCCCATTTATTATTTAGTATGTATGTCAGTCATTAAGTTTCCCATCATATAAAACAAATTCTTTAAAATATCAGTACTAAACTACTACTGCATTAAAATTCGTTGTCTATCAAATCCCTACAGCAAGCTCAAAACGAAAGTACTGCTTCGGAATGTAATGCAAACCATTGTCCATTGTCTATCTGTATGACCACTGACACAGAATACTAAGTAGGACTGTGAATATAATTTCATTAATTTACTTAACAATACCACACTACTGTTAGCAGAAACGTCTAAATAGACTATTTAAAAACGGGATTACACAACGATCCGTGGGTCCACGCATGCACGATTTAACTTGAAACGCGAATTCGTTATACACGAAGCTTATCTTGAGAAAAGTGGTATGAACCTGTTGTGCATCTCATTAGCATAGCACCGGCTATTGTGTTATTTGTGTTATTATATTCCACATATTCATGGGTAAACATACACCGGTCTTTGTGTCCATTGTTCGTGTAATACTTAGCAGCTCGCCCCTCCGTGATCTCATCCTCTCGTCCCATTGTAGTGGACAATGCGAGATCTAGTAGCTGCGCTTCTAAATTTGGTCCAGAGGTCATTCTCAGTAACCTTAGATCGCATCCCACAAAGCTCTCTGTAGTAACCGATGTTTACGTCCATGGTCCAGTCTTCAGACTAGTTTGTTTTCGATTGTTGTCGAGGATTGTGGACATCTCAGAACAATGAGATACGCACAATAGACACATTGTTCTTTAAGTTATTTAGCTACCGTTTCGGCCGTTACGTCTTTTAGTATTATCGATCTCTTTGTGCGTCCATTTTATGGACCTATTACGTCTCCTGTTTCAACAGAATTTGAATATTAACTATCATGGGAACGGGGTTGCGTGTCTGACCTTAATTTTTAACGATCGTAGTTAACCTGTAATTTATCCTTTTTATAAATTCTTACTTTTATTTTCGACTACATTCTTCCAATTTGATGTGGAACCTTGATTTTGAATGATGGAGCGTGTCTTAAATTGTTCGAATCAAGTATCTAGTATCGCATCATAAGTCAATCTCAGTTTCAATCTTCCGAAGTAACCAGCCATGAATCGATCGTTCGAACGAGTCAATAATATAGTAATAACCACCGCCATTGAAGGATCGATACAGAAATTGTGGTTTATGCTTTTGCTATGGCTTGCAATAGTGAAACAAACGCATCTGTACGACTTCAGGTATACCTTATGTTCTAAGGTATGTTACAGATGTTACGGTTAATAATAAAATTAAAAAAGTGACAACAGTTTTAAGAAAGGAAATCTTTTTAACACGCTTTTCCCGGCAATGGCATGGATCCTTCAACTCAACCAAATTTTATTAGAAAATAGATATAAAAAGATACAATTTTTTTTTACATTATGATTAATCTAGACAAGATACTTTGTAGTTAATAGCTTACGAATGGCCGTCTCTATTATAAGCACGTGTTCCTCCAGGCTAATGCGTTTCTCGGCAGCTTCAGCAATACTGATAATTTAAGAAGAATTGTGCGTATTTTTTCTTGCAATATCATTAAGCAATACTTAGATACTTTGTACCTGATAGTCAACTAGAAGCCAGCCTTCCTTAACTACCTTTTTATTAGCGCGTTGCTTCTAGCTACTGCGGGGCTCGGCAGCGCCAGCGCGGCTGATTAAAAAAAGGAAAATTACACGTAAAAAATCCGCAATATCATTAATCAAGACTTAGATACTTTGTACTTGATAGCCAGTGAGTGGCCAACATTATTAACCGTCTTTTTATTGGCGCGTGTTGCTCCCGGCAAGCGTCGCTCGGTAGCTCGGCGAATTTGATTTACGTTTATGGTTGACATAAAGTAAGGATGCGGTTGCCTTGATTGCGTCTTCGGATGCATTTGGTTTAATGGTTGGAGTAATGCTTTATGCTGATGCATCCGCTGGGTTTTAACCTTCGAGTGTATCTTGAGTAATGTTGAATGCGAATCTCTGTTACGCTTTTACGCCAACTATTTAAACGATCCTCGCGAGATTTTCTATGCAATACCTGTTGTTCAGGAAATCAAGGAATTACCGTTCCTGAGGTATTAAAAGAATATTTAAATTGGAAACAGACGTCAAAACTTTGTAATACTCTGCACGAAGCTGCGGGCAAAAAGTACTATACTAATGTCGGTCCATGATAATGTAAAATACCATAATAAGGCTAAAATACCATAAACAATATGGCAATAAAACCAAAAATTTCAATCAACGAATTGTTAACATATCTTAAAAGTATATTGAACAAGACACAAACAAATCCCCGCGCTATCTAGATCAATTTTTATGAGATCGAAAATATTTTGAAAAAAATCGAAACGGCGCTGCAACCATAAATATGCATTCCTAAAAGCTTCGGTATCAGCATGTAGCTTATAATGTAGATCGGGAGATACCCTGCACAGTAGCAGGCTGTAAACGAGCCATCGTTGATAGTTCAAGTGGTCGATAATGTCGGCGCTTTGATCGCATGCGCCTGCGCACCTAACCTTTGATGTGCCGCGGGTGTGCGCTATTAGCCGTTCATTAGGGTCCTTTATACCCAGTGTTTGGTCGACTGTTTGCTTCTTTGGAACATTTTAATTCCTTCGTGGAAGTTTGGGCTTTTACTGTTTAATACACGATCTAGCACGTTAATGCTACATTTTCTTTGTTTTACATATTTTAATTCGGTTCGTGATTACAAAGGATTGACTTGATTATAACTAAAGTAGTTGTCTCATTTACAGAATTTCAGTTCTGTACTCATATCATCTGATATGATAGTAATGGTATCATCTATTACATTTATATACTATGATATAAGACAGTTAAAAAAATAATTTTGATAATTGCTATGGCATCCATTTTTCAAAATATCATACACTCAAAATATTTTATTTTAATCTGAAATTTGAATTTTCTGAAAACTAGTACTAAAGATCCCTCCAAATTTGTCTACCAGCTTAGGAGTCAAGTGACATACACCCTTTCAAAAGAATTATGAACATAAAGACAGCCAGTTTCGCTGTTAACTGTTGCTTAGATTTAAAACAGAGATAACTCTGTACGAATAACTGGACAGTTATCTAAAAATATAATGTGCTGTTACTTGGATAATATCGCATTACGAGACTACTGTAAAAGATACAGTATTTTACATACCTGTATAATAAATAAGCAAAAAAACACGGTTGCTTATTTTTTTCTTTGTTTGTCAACATTTTTTTGTGTTTTAATAAGACCTTTTTTCTTTTGTCACTCGATTTTTTCTTTGATATGAATTCATTTAATATGCTTAGATAGAAGTACAGATAAACACAACCGTTTGTACAACAAAACATATAAGTGCTACCGAGAAAAAGCCAAATTTTGACCGCAGATTTATTCACCACTCGTTTCGAATCAACCATCAGAACAATGCATTCGCTAATAATACCCAGTATCGGTTACACGTAACCAGAGCTGGCTACCGCGGTTTGCTCATGAAACTGAATCTACCACCAGTACCATCCCTGCTAGACCAAGTCAACGATCGCTGAGGGTGAACGCCCTACAGGATTGCGAGTGACGGATACGCGATTAAAAAATTCTTCACACTACCATATTATCTAGCGTCGCTGCTAGAAAATAACTTGCTTGATGCACATTATTTTAATATGAGATATTTAACTATCCATCGTGTTAAGAAACAACTACCGCGTCGATACGTAGTTTGTGTTGGAAGAGAAATAGGTACAAAAAACGTCATAATAATGCTTAAGATGCAAACAATGATAAATATTACAATGTGTATGTATTTGATGGAGTTTATTTTTTTTTTACAAAGAACCATCTTAAAAAGAAATACATAACATTTAATTTAATAAATTATTATATTGATTTTGATATGTAATTAAGACGAAAAATACAAGTTCCTTATTTTTTAATCTAGATATCTTATTCAATATCTTATTGATTAAGGACAATTTGACATACATATATTCCGTTGACCATTCAACCGTGTTCTAAAATCTAGCATTATACTAAATTCTTTTAAACTATTCCCTACTGTATATTGCTATAGTTCTATAGTTCTACAGAAGAGAGAAAGTTGACCTACAACAAAGGCAAGATTGAGATATGTCTGACAGAAATATTCTCACTATCTGATGCATAAGCTAGTCACTTGACTTGACTCGTGTAAATACCAAAGTAACTAATAAATAATTCAAAGGCACGACTAATAAAGGACAAACGTCTACGTTATTGGGCCGCTGGAGACAAAGGAATTATGTTTAGATTAGGTGTTGTCTGGTCAAGTGACAGGCATTGTCAATAAATATTCTAATTTCTCGCGCATTTTAGCAGTATTAATCAAAATCAATCAAATCCAAGTTTGAATTCATGAATTACTTTTAAGCTTAAAGTAAACATGAGCAAGCTAACATACATAAGAATTATGGTCGAATGTCGACCAATAGGCGACCACTTGTTTACTTATATATACTGTAAAGTCAAATAAATCACATTTAAGATTTTTTTCAACATATACCAAGCCACTTACTGTATTTTGTTTCAACAAAAATCAAATATGTCAGATGTCATGTCAGATAAAAAATGACAGACACGTATTTCTGCTAGGGATTTGAACCCTGAATCCACTGTAGGAGAAGCCATAATCTAGGCCGTCACTACTGCATATATAACCCACTTAAACCACACCAAAACCAGACAGGAGCAGTAACTAACCAACTAACTGAAAAGGTACCCAATGGTAAGTTAATTTACAAAATAGCAACAGCTGCATACAACGAGGTCGCATGAATAATTTCAATATGGCCATCGTGCGTTGAACTTCGGCCGTGTACTGCAGATTGTGACCCGCTCATTTTATTTACTGTTTCATCGCACTCAATCACGGGATAAATTCTTTTTTATCGTATAAAGGTAGCAAACGAGCATGCAGTCCACCACCTACACCAAAACCGCCTTAATGCTAAGTAGAATATTCATTAAATGTACCTACAGTTCAAGAACAGTCGTCATTCCTGGTGAATCTAGATGGTTGCGGGATCAATTTCGGGCTGGCTAAAAAAATTTAAATGTTGATGTCATTTAAATTTTCGACCCGTTCTGAATCTGTTTTTCTGTTTTGTCTGAATTTTTTTTACGAGATGGTAGAAGAGATGGTAGTCGTATAGTTTGACGGTTGCAATAGCTTCTTATTGTCAGTAAAACATACCTGTCAACTAATGATGTGTCGGACATCTGTATCCGTATTCGCGGATATTGACACCAAATATCCGATTTCGGATCCGTATCCGCGCATATACTGGCACATCACTAGGTAGATACCAAGGCGAGTAACCTTTAAGCCTTAAAAGCAAACCAGTATTATGTCATGGCAACAGTTATTTCACTTACGATACCTACACTTTTTATTTCAGCTAGAGGTGAAAGGTACGACCTTAGTTTACGATTCATAAAGATTGTGTCGCAATTTTATTAACACACAATATGCATGTATTGCATTGCTTTCATATGTGAAAAAATACCTTGCCAGGGTGGAAATGGAAAACTGGTTAAAATATAGTTAAAAAAAATGTCTTGGGTAATAACTTTATTACATATGACTTATTCTTTTTATGCTGTGCAAAAAAGTTTTAAAGTCTTCATAGTTTGAAATGCAATTATAACAGTTTATATTTACCTTATATAACTATTTCTGTTATAAGTCCTTCCAGCAACGTAAATTACAATTAAAAAAATCAATAACGGACTCTACTATGAACTTAAACGAAATTATAAATACGTGCAAAATTTATGAAAAATGGATTAACTTTAATGCAAATCGTTTAAGTAGTTTCTGAGATTAGCATGCACAAACGTGACACGAGATTGTATATTTATATATGAAGTTTCACACGTCACATGCATAAACGCCAGATACCACCGTCACCACCATCCACCACCGATCCGACACGCAACACCGCCCACTTACTTTCACAATTACGTGTGCACCGACACCAGTTTCTAAAGTTCTAGCTCTTATTACTAACCCGTAACTAAGCGGCAAAAGTATTCGCGTTTATAGCAAATCGCGGCAAAAAATATTTGCTTTTATAGCTCACCGCGGCAAAAAGTTGCACAAATACTGAGTTATAAATAGCTAAATGCATACAAAATAAAACTTCGTCAATTTTACTATGATAACTATTGAACAAATAACGAAAAAATTAGTTATCTGTTTTGTTCTTTAACATAATTTTCGTTTTGTCATCTATGGCAAATTATACAATTGACCAAGGAACACCATAAAATAAATATGCAAATAATGGCTATTGTGAAAGATAGACCAATTCCCTTTAAATGCGAACTCATTAAATACGTTACACTTGGCATTGCTATTCTAATCTAAATCAAACAGCAATGCAAGTAACTACATATCAACAAGCCCACTTTATCGCCGACCTATCAATCACGCCAGTTTTTGTCAAGTGCACGCGAAAACCTATGTCCAACGGAACATGTTCAAACATGCAGTGTTGACATTGACATTTCACTGTTAACTTTGGCCCAAGTTTCACACGACACTGCGTTGCGTACGATATTTACTTTAGAAAGTATATTTGTTGAAAAATTTGGACTCTATGATGGGAAAATGGGGTCTGAAGACATCATAGCGGTCTGATGGAAAAAGTAAACGGTCGGGTCTTACACAATGTGTTACACATGTATCCGGTATGCAGTATAATAGTTAATATAACAAATACGTTAAATCAGAAAGTAAATAATATCGTAACCCAGACATTGCTGTTGCAATACCTTGATTTCAACGTGAAGTCTTACATATATATTTCAATCAAGTTATTATAAATGCGCACATAAATTAATAAAATCATTCCTTATTTCATACCAACATGTTTTATAGGTATATGACAACATTAGTCAAGAAAATATTGACTAACTCGACTTCAAAACTTTAGTCTAAATGCTGTACAAAACACCCAATTTACGACATCCTGTTTAGGAGATTAGATCTAAATAATTGCAGCGCAGCCGCAGTTCGGTCTAGACTTATCTAAATTGCTTGAATGTAAATCTGCACTCTGAAGGTGGTTATTTAAAAACCATTAATACGATTTCATGAAACGATTCTCTAAAGTTCTTGCCACATAAAACCTGGTTTTATTATTTTATAACTTATCGCAACAATTTGTAGTCCACAAATAAAACCATAAAATTCTCTAATTTGTAATGAAAGTGATACAATCGTACGCGGAAAACGAAAGTTACGAATTATCGTAACATCGTAGTTTATTAAAACTACTATTTCAAAACATTACCGCTACGTTGGGTAAATAGGTTGACAAATATAGTCATTTCAAAGCGAATAATTCAAACGAATAACCAAACCATGTAATTTCCTGTTCACGCATTCTTTTCGACTTAAATTTACCAGAACTTTCCATAGAAAAGATGAATAAGCTTAACGTGATGTAATACTTCGCATCATAGATAAATTTAGGATTATTTCCCGATAAATGGTCACACAACTAAAGATGGTAGCATCTTTCGAGTGGTCTGCTGTACCACTTACAACTTTATGCTATTTTTTTTCTTTTTGTTCTATTTTCTCTATGTCTTCTGAAGTAGCAACGCATGTCATCAACATCAATTCAACTAAAATCAGCTTCCTATTAATTACCTACTTACTTTACATCAGGTGGGCTGCATTCTCGTTTCATATTTGACAAAGTAGCTCAAGTACTTAAGTCTGACAATTTATGCATTTGGAAATCTCGCTTCAATATTCATAAAATAAATTACTTAGCTTCATAAAACCGCTTCGTCTCTTACATCAATACATTGGTAAAAAAATTAATATCAAATAGTGT
>DWNR01004896.1:0-10534 GCA_018250455.1 Polygonus leo
AATGTAATATAACTTTTATTAATAGGGCGGCATAATCGGTATTGCACGCGGGCGACCAAACTGTTAGCGGCGGGCCTGATTAAAACGCTATAATTATATACTAGTTGATACACGTACACGTGTCACGTGTTTTATTTAGATAACTAGATATATCTTTGCGATATTTAGGTCACGATATTTACGTCAGCGTCATAGTAAACAAATAATAAATTACTCGAGAATGAGAGGCCTGGGATTCAAGCTGAATATTCATCAAAAAAAATTTTTTTTTCCCAATATCGACCTAAACTAGAAGACACGTACGTGCTACATATTTGATGAATATGAAATTCCAATGGGACCACCACGACACTTATTTGAACTTACTAGAGGTCGCCTTGTGCTCGAAATTCGAGCATCATAAAAAGTCCATAAAATAAAGATTGAAATAAAGAAAACCGATTTTTGCAAATATTTTGTAAATAAAAAATAGGCATATGGCAATTATTGTGTTTTGTCAAATGTACGATTGTGTGTGTAATGCTTTTTTTATTAAAATAATGTATTTACTATTTATGGTGCAATAATTACAAAAATATTAGCTTTCAGCACTTCTTCTCCGTATAAACTTTAACCCTGTCAAATTTCATACTCTTCCGCCCCATAATGTCTCTAACAAGGGGTAGAAAGTTTTTGCTTCTCGTATTAATATATCGATAACATAGAAAATTATATACATTCATACGTAAAACATACAGACGAATATCTTGTCCCCCATCACATCCCCTTTTTGATTTCAGTTTAAATCTCGGAGATTCCGTTACATTTGTGTATTGAGTACCTAGTTCCATTGTCATAAAATCATATTATGTTAATTGAATAAATCTCGAATGAACCTAGGAAGTGCATTGACAAAACCAATTCGAAACAGTAGTAGCGACCAGCCAAGGAACACAGACAGGGAATGACCGATTGCGACAGCCGACGGTGATACCTTTTACAAATGCCGAGCTTTCGTAACCACCCAGTTAAACTTATAGCAAAAATAATCATCAGAATACTTTTATACACAAAGAAGTTAGGTCGGGTAAACACTGCTCCACACACCGCACTAAAAATAATATTGCAATACCGCCAAGGTCTCAAATTGTGTTGTAATTTGTAATTTAACATAATTTGTGCAATAAATAAATCATTTCATTTCATCAAGAAGGTTTCCGAGAACATATATAAAGCACACATTAGAATCTCGACCACTTCCCCCACCACACCCCTCTTTTTAAATTTAGTTAAAACCTCCAGATATTATTGTTTTATTTCTATTACATACTACTTGTACTCATATTATCATTTTAGAGTAAAAGAACAAATCTCGAATGAACCTCGGAAGTGCCAATTGGAAACTATGGTAGCGACCAGCCAAAGAACACAGACAGGGAATGACCGATTGCGACAGCCGACGGTGATACCTTTTACAAATGCCGCGCTTTCGTAACCACCCGGTGGTTTACTGGCTTTTCAGGAAAGTGGAGGATAATACATTATTTCGGAAACGACATAATTTATTTCTTAGCTGCAACTGATTAATAAATCCCAGAGAAAAAAATATATTAAGATAAGTAAACTGTTATTTTGCAAAATCAATTCATATTATTATTAAGGTGCAGGAAGGTACTCGTATATTTAGTTAATTTTGAATATTGTTACGTATTAATCGTTAAAATGACTTAATAGATTCCTAAAACAATGAATAGGATAATGAGTGGACTTTGCTGATTTTTTCCTACATTTTTTTCTCTAGAAAATTCTCTTTTACATAATATTGAAACTGAATATTGAAAAACCGTTATTAATATCGAAACACATTTGCTGTACGTGACAAAAGCCGCGAGATGGAACACGATAATATTATAATTCAAACTAGACTAACAAATTTATTACAAGCAGTTCATAACGCAAAAATTTGAATTCGATGATTTACTTTCACTTTTCTTGAATGAGCCACGACCATTACACAAAAAATGATTTGATTTCGCTATCTATTTAGAACAATATTGCAATTTTAAATAGCATTCAAATTGACAAGACTGTGTCGTAAAATCTGAAATACGCTAAATCGATTTTCATAGAAAAAGCTAAAAAAGAAACAAAACAAAATTATGTAAAAATGAAGTTTATGTCACCCAGAATATAATAACGAGACAATTAATATCTCATTAATTAATTTCCGATTAATCGTTTAGTAAATACTGGGGAACGTACAAACAAACATACGTATACTACTAAAACACAAAACTCTAGTGACATATGGTTAAGATAAGATGAAGTAAATAATATATAGACAACTAAAATAAATTTCGGCTTGTCAAGCGAAGATCCAATTAGTATTAATCTAGGCATCTCAAACTACATGACATGGTATGGATATGGATGGAAAGTATACTAGGGAAATATCCCTAATATGCTATAAATCCATCAGACTACCAATGCTTTTCGTTGCAGTGGACTATGGCCGCAAGCCATCTCATTAAGAGTAGAGACACATAACTATCAATGGATTTATAATGAAACAATATGCGCTGAACATAATTAATAGAAGTAAGTACCTAGTGGAGCGGAAACCAGACCGCCTTCAGCTTCGGAAGTTATTGTCCAGCGGTTCACAGACCACTGGTAGGCATTTGACACGGCAGCCGGCGGCATCTCGTTACTCGTTGTGCTCCATTTACATTCTCTTAGTGGCATAAGAGAGTGCACAGTAAGCTCAAGTCGAGAGTATAGTGCTTGGCGAGTGTTTACACGTTTTCCATTAGATTTTTTTTCATCTTTGAGATTGACATCGCTTACTCTGATTAAGCTCTAAATTGCCGGTAAGTGACTAAAGTCGCCATTATCGACATTTTACACGCGAATCCGTTATAATGTTATGTCAAAGCTACATTTTGAAAAACACTAACCACTTAATGAATATGAATAATATAGCGAGTCAAACAAAGCAAAAGAAAGTGCGCGCGCAGAAGATCTTCAAGTCGAAAATCATCAACAATGAAACTGACTATCTGTAAACTATTATTTAATATTAAGTTCCTAACGCACTCTCCTAATACAGTCGTATAAATACTAACATAATGTAAATCAGCCACTACTCGACGATTTGATCGAGTCATCTGTCAAGGCACGAGCAAAGGAAACGGAGGAAATGAAATTCTCCATAACTTCGATAATGGCCTCCTGTCGGCTGCAAGGTGATTGCTCTACGTCAGTTTCGATCTTCAATTTACAACAACTTTCGCTGTATCAAAGATCTCTCCGTTCAAAATACCAACTTTTGCGACAATCAAAAACAATACCGAGAATTCTGTTCAACTCACCGATTCTAATCTAACAAAGTAGATACAGCACGACGCAGAAAGAAATCGCAATGGTTTCATAACGAGAAATATCAATATAGCTTTATCGATCGCACCTCCTAAATATTTGGCGTGAAGATATGTATGTATGTATGTATGTACCTCCTAAATATACTTTCAATAAAACTCTCCAATAGCTAGTTGATTAAAATTTCAAGAAGTAGTCACGTATAAGAATAAAGTTGAAAAAAGGGCTGTTTTTGGAATTAGATAAAGTAAACAAAACTAATAAGACATTTTAAGATGAACCAATTCCTGATAAGCAAAGTAAGACTGACGAAACAATAATCCACATTGCTATCTAAACATTCTACGTTCTACCAACAAAATCCTAATCAAACAAAGTGTAAACAACCAACTAACACAGAACGCATAGTACAATTGTGTTGTTGACAGAGCATTACATTTAATAAGCAAGTACATCGCATTATATACAGCAGAGTACATTGCCAAGGATTGTCATCATATAATTATGACAGTGACATTGCATGTGTATTTCGGAGGCGGGTTACGCAAAACACCTGTTGGGTTATATTCTGTTGATCTTGATCTCTAGCCGGACAGTAATATGGATCAGTGTCGCGGTGATCAAAATAAGCTCGTTTTGCAATTTGTCTCCGTCCTCTTAGATACGTGATTTCAAATCTGCGTCTTTCACGCTGTCTATCAATTTTGAGTTTGTGCAAAATGTAATCCTGCGTGGGAGGACGTTGGGTGTTTTATTGTCCATATCCCTGATTGGGCTTAATAAAATATCTTCAGCATTGTGGGTTCTAAACGTAAATAAACGTGGCGAACTATTCATACTTCTGTTACATCCCTTGAAGAAGGTACGAAGAAAACAAATATTTTCTCCAGTACAAAAATAACCTCTTCATATATTTAGCGCAGCCTTGTCAGAAAACGAGCTACCGAATATCTTCAAAATAATTTGACAGGCAAGACATCATGCAAGTAGCATATTGAGCGTCAGAAACTCAGAGTAGCAACGTTAACGTAAATAAATAGTACAGGGGAAACACGTTTTTTTGTGAAGTCTAACTGTCAGTTCGAGTGGCGCCCCGCCAGATAAATGTGCAAAGTCCATGAGACGTGCAAAATTTGTTATTGCCGGACCTAAAACTGACAAACCGATTTTTATTAACGACGACATAGATGCGTAGCATTTTTGTCTAATATTTTTATGCTTTCACGTGATTTTATAGTTTTTCTGTGAATAATAGTAATAAACCGATAAAAGTACGAAAGTTCTGAGAATAGTCTACACGCTCTATCATTAAATCTCATCGTGTTCTACACGGTCTATAAATATTAAATATCTAGTAAATCTGACATATACCGTTACTAAATTTACTTTTTTTTAAATCATGTATTTATGACTGAGAAAAATCTCTATTTTATCTATTTATAGTCTATTCGAAATTCGAATCTAGGTAAGTGTCTGTACAACTAATAGGTATGTTAGTCTTCAGCACTTTGCTTACAATAGTGGTAAGTTAATGTTTCTACGCGCGTTTGTTAAAGATTCGACAGAGCTTATATTATCATAATCCATTCAGAATGGGCTTCGAGACGCCACCAGGACTTGAACCTGTGACCCCTGACTTTCGTGCCGAAGAGAGCACGACATTTAAACGCAGGGTGAATTTCAATGCAGGGTGGTCGAAGGTGAAAATCCTGTTCACAATATAAATTTTATGTGACTGTTCATTCAATTTCAATATCGTCTATAATAAGATATTAATTTTCCGTACATCTGCAGTCTGCACCATTGTTCAAATGTGTCGTCAATCCAGCTGAGAAAATATTCTTGCATTTTTTACCTACATACTTTATATCTTTACAACTTTATATCCATTCAAAAACAATTTAACAACTAATAATGATTCCTAATAATCGTATCAAAAACCTAAAGATACTACTGATAGGCAGTGTAATAATCTTTAGGGAGTTTGAAATTTGAAATACTTTTTAATTGGAGAAGATAGTATGATTAGTATTTTTAATTAATTATTGTAGCATGATTTTCGTTTTATAGTTATTGAGAGCTTTATTTCGTACTCGACGAGAGTAAGCCTCAAGAGACAGTGAGTCATAATAATTTATACAACGAATAATGAAGACCATATTGGTGGATGTCTATATTTAGACGTACTTTCGATTTCTACTCTCCGTATTGTTGGTCTGTGGCCGTTGTTAACACTTAATAGCGGCTACCACAGATAATAGAAAGGAGATATGGTAAGACATTCACGACCTTGAGTCAGTGATTATGTTTATAATATGTGAATTTCCGTTTAAATTTTCTTTACAGCGCGTGATTGTCTATAAATACGTTTTAATTGGCATATGCAAAACTCCTTCATAAAACGTAAAATTCAGTTGGAAAATCTGTGTAAAACGAAAGTGCGGAACTTTAATGTTATAAGAGATACCGCGAAATTCCGGCGCGAAAGAAGCTATGGCTCGCACGCATATCTGCTTGTTTCTATAAGCTGTGGTCGCCACGGTCTATTGAATTTGTCAACGGTGATTGTAAAGTTTCAAGCTTTCAAAAAATTTAAGCCAGCTTCCCTCTCGCTACTTCGGTTGGCTTAAGTGGTGTTACTGGTTATATTTACATAGTATTGAATTATAAATATTTCCTACACTTCAATTGGTTCAGTGTATCATATATCTTTTGCCTCGGGCACAACAATAAAGATAATATACGCATACGAGATCTTGCATCATAAAAGTAATTTGATGTAAATAAATATAGGTAGAATATAAAACTTTTTAAGGCAAGGAACACTCTATTTTAGGAAAACGTTAAATTTTTAGAACGAATTCTACTTAAAGACAAAATAGAAACCTATTAGATATACTTGGTTTCGAAACTAAAACACTATAGGAGACCATTATAGGTAGGTATCAATCATTTTTGAGAATAGGTTCACGATGTTTTGTAATAAATTGATTTTACCGCTTTCTATTCATACTCTAAATAATCACTAACAATTTTACCTATATATTTGTTTACACATTTTCCGATCACATTAATTATTAATTCATGAAGAGTGGTAATGTATCACTCTTTGCATTAACAATTTATACAAATATCCAACCTCTTTATTTATTACAACAGATAATCAATTTATTTAGTCCCATACTTTTCAATATGACAGTATGAATGTGTATCACGCAATATGATATCTATCTTGCGTAAGACGCACAATATGTATCCTTCTACGACTTATAATAATCATCTTCATATAGTAATTAACCTTGAATCCATTTGCGTTTGAATTCTGATCTAAATTGACCGTACTTAAATGTTAGTTAAGTTAAGTGGTTTAGAATGTGGCCTCTTGCACTGGTGGTCCGGATTTGATTCACAGACACGAACATTAGATTTTTTAAAGTTACATGCGTATTAAATCATCGTGAGGAAAAGTACACGCCTAATTAATTTAAAAAAGGATGTGTGAAGTTTACCAATTCGGACCTGGTCCGCAGGGTTGACTATGGCCTAAATCCTAGAGCCCTGTATCGGTTGTTATGATGTAAAATATTTACGTAAGTATAAATTAATTATTAGGATTGCCATCTTTTAGAAAATAAAAAAGTGCAACGGTTGACGTAGCGAAGCAAATCTAGTATTTTTCGTACTGTATTATTTCCCTATAATATATAGGAAAAATGAGTAAAGTATAGTACAATACTATAATTATGATACAATTGGCAGCCCTGCTACGGATACCTAATACTATTTTATCACAGTGGTAACGTATTGCGTTACCATACCGTATACGCAGATTAGTTGCCTACTGATTCATCAATACCTACTACCGGATCAAACGAAACCAATAGAAGTTCAATAATACAACTAAAATAATTTGAAAATTAAGAGCAATTTCATTGATCAAAAAGGAATTAGTCATTCCGATGGGTTGACAAAAAAAAGCGCGCGAATTCCACGTGATACCTACGCGCTGTGACGTCAAAATGGCGCCATAGTACGAAACTACGAAATGGATATAACAGGATTTCCGTTACTGACATAGTTCCAAATCATTACGACCGATAAGCCAGTTATTTTTTACAATGTTACCTACTTGTAATTTTGCCAATAAAACAGTGATAGTGAAATTGTTGTCGGCGTTTTCACAAGTACGTATCGAATTTCACGAAGAGTTTTCGATTTCATAGGAGTTACAAATAAATGTTGAAATTAAGCATACATGTATGTATGTATACATATGTTTTGAAGATTAGTAGGTATGATAATCGTGGAGCAACAAAACTACTTGATAAAAAATAAATATCTTTGTTAATCAAAGAGGATCAAGCAATCAGTTATACCATAAGTTCAGATTAGTATTAGCTTGAAGTCAAATTTAAGTTAATTTGGTAAGTAATCCAACATATATAATACAAATCATTACATTCAGAAATTATGAGTAATTTTAGTTTACTATACATACATTGAGTAATTTTAGGATCTACAGTATATTCAAGAATAATGATGTTAGAATTATCCTTTACTTTAATAAGACATTCTTAATATTGATGTTCCAGAAACTTGATATTGAGTTAATTCCAATTCATAAATACTTAATTAAAATTTATAGTTGCGGAATACCAAATGCATGAATAGGTTAATTAGTTGATTTCATTTCAAAGTTCAAAGCGAACAGAGTCCTAATGAGTTATTCAGTCTCATAGCATTTTAATTATTCACAAACTTTATAATTACCCTGTTAATTAATGTTTTGACGGAATTACTATTATTTCTCTTATTAGGATCTCATTACAAATATCCCGTAGCTTCTATTACTTTTTTTAAATAAAAATAATGGTTTTCTTAATATAATGATACAAAAGTAGTGTTTCTTATATTATGTTTAGTTAAACATGTATTTCTCATTGTTTCAGATAATATATTGTATGCACATATTGTTTAAGATAACAGTTTGAATAATAACACATCACTTCTATCAGATATAAAGTGAAACATAGTCAATTTACTACTCTCAATACTTATTTCTTGTATTGTTATAGTTCAAAATATTGTAACACAGTGTGTGGTTGCAAAAAAATTAATTGAAATCATGTAGACATGAGTGGACATGAGAATGTAGCTAGTCATAATTCGAAACAATAGCAGTCACTTTCACTAAGGACTTATCGGACTTACCCATCAGTGGTCACTGAGTTAACAGACAGTGTGTCTGGGAAAGTCATCTGGTGGTCTGCCTCAGCTTCTGGGTCACTGAGTATATCCGGTTCTAGTGGCGGGGTCAGTGGAAGATCTTGGGGCACCTCCTGATTGCTCACTTTTTTCACTTTATTCGAAACATTATGCAGCCCGGACAGGTCTACGTTAGAACTGGCTTCCTCAGCTTGCAGAGCTTCAGATACCACCAGAATAAAGAGCGCACAACTGGAAAATAAGAGGACCAGACATAAGACATCATAATATTGCACCTGAAGCTGTATGGTAAGGATATTTTATTTTACATACCTCGATAGCACTGAAATTGTCAGTAGCGACGTGTAAATAATACATAGTCCGCCCTTCATCGTAATACTAATGAAATATCCACTATATAGTTCATTTTGTGCGCAAAATTACAACATAATCACATTCTTTTGTAACTAAAATCAAAAGCACACCGATGTAACAGAACTGCACGTGACACTCTCACTACCGATTCATTTTTAAATTCAAGTTTAACAAAAAAAATGCCAGCTGCCGTTTTCAGACTTAAAAATGGGGGACGAAACAAGAATTCAGTCCACGAACGAACGTTTTACGGAATGTATCAATGTAGTAAATTTGACAGTTCCCAAAATTTCATTTTTTTATTATTGACATTTATGGGCTACGTTATTGGTTGAAAATTGTTTTCGTAATTGATTATTTAAAACAAGCCAATAGTAACAAAACATTTAATACGAATACCTTTGTTTGATTGGTAGTTTTTTATTCGTTCATAACATTGGTGTACGTTTCTTTTCACAGATAATTTTTCAATAAAAATTTTCAATTCTTTAATTTGCTAAATTTCTTTGCAAGATTTAAATTAACTTGGTTTTTTATGCCCTTCACATTATTCTATTTGAAAATTGTGAAATATTCCATAAAATTCGATCTAAATATGAATTATTTAGTCCACGTTACTATCACATGTGATCCGGTTACAGTATTCGTATAATAATAAATAGTATCAAACCATATCACAGAAAACTAAAGTATTGCGTGTGGAAGCTGTAGTTAGTATTAGGACAATATTTTTAATTTCTTATTTAACCATTAGAAATTAGCTATGAATGGTAACGAAGGATCATAATTTTTATAATATATAAAATATTTGGTTTTATATTGTGGCTATTTGAATGTTTTTGATTATACAGTTAGTATTATTCAGTAAGATTTGTATTGAAAGTAAAAGTCATAATAATATCAAGACCATCGAGTACTTTTTATTTTATAATAGAATATTATAACCATAGATTTACGTTTTCTTTTAAAGATTGACAGTTGTGTTGTCAGCGTCGGCACGTCACGCTGTCAAATTGATAACAGAAACTTGCCTCAGGCCGAGTCGATACTAATTAGACTGAATATTAACAAAAATGGAGGCATTATTCTCTATTCCGTTCTCCATCCTCGAAATCCCTAACATAAAAATCAAAAAACCATCATGGCTCCAAGCTCCATCAGCCATGACGACATTTTCGTTGGTTTTGCTATCGTACTTTCTTGTAACTGGAGGTTAGTATTTTGTTTTTGATGTTCCTGTAAGAATTAACGTGTAAACAAATTGTTGTAGTAATATAAATCTTATTTCCTTTAGGTATAATCTACGACGTTATTGTGGAGCCACCTAGCGTGGGATCGACTACGGATGAACACGGTCACAGTCGGCCGGTAGCGTTCATGCCGAATAGGGTCAACGGCCAGTACATCATGGAAGGCCTGGCATCCAGCTTTCTTTTCTCTCTCGGAGGCCTTGGCTTCATCATTTTGGACAGAACACACAACCCATCAACACCGAAACTGAACAGGATTCTCCTCATATCTGTGGCTTTCATCTGTATCCTTGTATCTTTCTTCACAACCTGGATTTTCATGAGAATGAAGTTGCCTGGCTACTTGT
>DWNR01004897.1:0-10534 GCA_018250455.1 Polygonus leo
GCCCTTCCATGCGACCGCAGCGCCGCCAGTGAATGAGACACAAACTAATGCAAAATATCTCCATCTTGTGTGACAGATTTGTGTTTGTTGTTACTTTTTCGATTTTACTTCGAAATTCTAAATAAATGTTAATGAAAAGTATTAAATTCAACTCTTAACTAATCTCACATTGCATACTGAAATCGTAAACGTGAATATTTGAAGTGTGAGTTGTGATTCGTGGTAATTCTAGCAGTGACGAAGTGTCCGTCTCGGTGACTAGTATATAGTTACTTATTTTTGTGATAAGCGGCGCGCGGGGGCCTCGCGGACGGCTTTTGTGTAAGTATATACGCCGTTCATTACCTACACGTGCGAGCTGGCACATCGATCGAGTCAGAATTGTTTAGAAAACAGTTTAAAACATAGTTGTCCGAGGGCCAGTTAGGCGCGTAGCTTGCGTTCGATTTTAGGTCATCTTTTGTATGCTCGCGTTAGAGCCGCCGCCGCAGCGCGAAATGCAACGGGCCGAGGCCGCGCGCCGCGCTCGATCACGCTGCGCTGCACTATATCCATTTAAGAGCCGTTTGAAATGTAGTTTTCTTTGGCCTACGCGTGTGTATGCTTAATTTTTGACAGTTGATATTGCCATCTTAACGTCAAGGAGATGTGGTTCTTAAGAGGAAGTGATTAGGGTCGAAATTAGGATGTTCATTGGGGTTTGTGTTATTTTTTTGCGCGGGACGGTTGGCGCGAGTCGTCGGTGCGATGCCTCGGGCCGGCGGCGTCTGCCCGCGGTCGGTACTTGCGGGCCGTATTTCGAGGAAAATGCGAGTGTGCGGTGTGGTCGACGGTCGTGTCGGCAACTCGACATCTCGTTCGCGCGCTTCTAATAAATGACTTCCTAGCAACAATGAGTTAGATTGTTTGAGCAGGGCTGGCGGTCTGGTTGCCGCGTCCACTAGAATAGGCTGTTGCATCACGCGCACCACGTACCGCGGCGGTGCAACCGTGTAGCTGACTTTCACATTGTCCCTCTCATTGAATACATTGAACACCCAATACATAATGACAGTTCCAATTAGAGTTGCCAGTGAACGAATTTGATTGGTTATTATTATTATATTTTTTTACAACTGGCAACATAACCAATTAGTATTCATAATATTTATTTATAATACATGCACCTACTTATTTGTAATATCCTATGTTTCTCCTAACATTTCCTCACTGAAGGAATAGTTGACACTAGAAGCTATTTAAATATATACCAATCTTATCTTCTATCGAGTTCTTTTTGTTATGTTAAATTATTGTATGACTTTGTATAAGTAGTTCACAACACTTTACTATTATGTTTGATTGTATCAAAGTTAATATACAAAGTCATTTTAATTGTACCTAAGATTTTAAACAGTAAAAATATATTTTTTATTTTAAAGATGCTTTTCATGAATTGCTAAAATATGTAGTTTAGCAATTCATGAAAAGCATCAAGAAATATGATAGTAAGTGAAGTTAGAACAATACGAGAATGAATACTACAATACATATTTTTCAAAGTGATAATAAAATTATGTACAATCATAGCATCCTTAGCAAATTATCCTGAATTTCTAACTTCTCAGTAGTTAATTGTCTGAATAACACTTATCCATCAGGATTTAAAAGTATACATTTTGACTGTCAGTACTTGTAAAAATATCAAAATTTACTTCATATGATACTTGTTGATATCACCATAATATTGCATTCAATATAAAATTAGTCATTTATAATATTGGTGTTGATATATAATTATAAAAAACAATTGTATGTCTTATGTACAAAAATGTTTCAATCAAATTAGATAAATTTTGATTACATTATTTCAATGAAATCTACAGATTTTTGAATAGAATTGATTTACTTTACCAATAACTTTAGCTACCTCTATTACTTAATTAGTAAAAAAGTTTTATTAAATTTGTCTGTTAGGTACCAAAACCGAAAAGGTTTATAAAGGCTAAATAACAAGCTGATTCTAGTCAAAAGTGCCTCTCAGATTTCTAGGTCAAATGCTTACCTATCACAAATATATAAACATCCTTTTAATCCATTAAAAACAACAATATTTAATTTAAGTACAATTATAAAAGACCTGGAGTCATTTTTAGTAATTTTTATGAAAAGCTTGGACTAAGTTGAATGAAGAGCTAATGGTACGTTAGTCATCTTTATTTGTTACTAAACATGTGTACCATAACATTTCCTTAACCATATTTCCTTCCAAATCGACAAGCTACATATGTTCAAAATTTCATTTTAACAGACACTTAAACTGTTACTGTTAAAATAATATGCCACACATCATGCTAAAAATTCCCATGTGACTTAACCACATTCTATAAATAATGTACGTAAGAAATTGTCGCAAATTAACAAAATTTAAGGCAAGTGCCACAACAATATTTTATTTCGAACTATTTATCTTATAATAGATTCAATGTCATCATTCCGTATTAGGAATAACAGTACAGATAGAATAAGAAGTAACATGATGAAGAATGTCATATTTAAATTAATTTTAATGGATTTTTAGCATTTTTCACAATTTGAATAAATGTGGTACCATAAAATTTTATTTCTTGTATGGTATTTACATCTATATACATTTAAAACTATATGAATTTAAAAAATGTAATAAACAAATATGATGGTAATGACAACAAATGTTTCATAGTAATATTGTGTTGAAACTTTATATTTATTAAATTAAAATATAAAAGAACATTCCGTCATTATATATTCAAAACTAAATAAAACTACTTATCTCTAGCATTAATATTTATTATGTCAATATGACAAACACAAATAATTTTTCAAATTGTGATGACAAAACTACATCGTGTTACCTGACGATGATGATTCAGTGTTTCACTTGTTGTTTATTTGAATGCAAATGCAAAATGCCAACTAAACATTATTATGAAATGTTACTTGTATTATGTGTAATCAAATAACAAGACAAGTAAGCATTTTGATATAACGAGAAATAGTACACTGCAACAAGAGGCGTAAGGGGAAATAAAGATGTGGTGGTGATGAATAATGGTTGTACCAAAAATACAAAAAAAGAGAAAAGTTTGATCATAAATAATGTTGTGTGCCACATTTTTTTTTTTTAAATATAAAACTCAAATAGAAAATGTGCAGTGCAATCCGTTCATCAGATAGTAAGCATTATGAACATTAGTAATAAATCTTAAATAGGATTTAAGTTATAAAGTCTTAGCTCATCAATAATTACAAAACAGGTATAGGTACTATTACACTTCTACCTTTAGGCTTGATTCACACTTTTGCTACTGTAGTCTTATGTATAATAACTTTTGAACGAACAAACTCCTATAAACTATCTGTTGCTTTTTTAAGTTTTGTGCCGATTGTCTATAATAATAAATAAATGTAGTCTGCTTGTTAGTATGTGGCCATTACTGCCCATTTGACACAAAGATAAAAATAAAACTCTCCATTAGATTTTATTTGATGCCGGTCATAAATGTGTTGCTACCCCTGAGACCTCATTATAAGTGTGACTGGCTACTACACCTTTCCTACCAACACCAAATGTTTATGTATGGACGAATGGTTGTGAATCTCTCCCAGAGTGATACCGTTCCGCTGGGCCAATTCTTGTGTTCAAGCTGAACCTCATGATATAATTTAAAAAAAAGAAATCTTGATAATCATATTTGTACCTTTCTGTCCAGCGCGAGGAGCTGTGCCTGTCGTCGCGCGTGACGCACGTGGTCGGCGTCGCCGGGGCCGGGGGTGTGGGCAGCGGGGTCGCGGGCGGGGGGGCGCGATGTGCGCGTGACGCGGCCCGCGCCCGCGCCGATGCCATGCTCGAGCGGCTGCGCGCCCAGCCGCCGCAGCCCGCGTACGTGCAGCTCACCGTGCAGAAGGTATGTGGCTGGGAGGGTGCTATGGGCTGGGGAGGATACGGGTAAAAGTTGGGTTGGGTTGGGTGAGGTAAAGGCAAGAGAGTTGGGTAACGGTTAGGTTGGGTTAAGTTAGGTGATGTAGATGAAACAGCACAAGGTAACATGACAAAGTATGGATGATGAAATCAACAAGATAGGGATGGATGGGTTAAATGTTAGGTGGGGTCATAGAACATGTGGACACATTTAAACCTGGAAAATGGACCCAACAAATTAAGTTCAAATCAAAATTAGAATTTTAACTTTATACGAAAGTATTGTAATGCAATAGAATTAGGGTTAACAATTGTTTGGAAAGCTCTTAATGTATTGTGACCTTACAGTGTTAGAATGTTCAATAACAATTGATGGGATTATTTATGTATTGACAGTCAAAAGTATATGATTTTTTTAGTGGTACCGAAACTTCTAATAAAAATTATACAGGTAGTTTCCTATAGTATCAACATAGATCAGAACACACAAATGTATGATTTGTCAGAATTATAAAATGCTGATTTAAGTATCAAATTGTATGTGTCATTAATGTACTATATAACAATTATAACATCATTGAGTAATCAAAAATAACTGTGTCCAAGTGTTTACCACTATTTAGTTTTAGTTTAGAAATGAAATATTTTTGAAATTGTTCAGTAACAGTCATTAACTTGGTTGTGGCTACACTTTTCCGTTAAATTATTGTAAATTGAATTCAAAATGTGATATTGGATTGCATGATATTTGGAATTAATCATAAAGTCACTTGCTACTTAGATTTTATTTTTAACATAAGCTTCATTCCTCCGGGCACTTGACGTGAACTGAGACCAATTTTTATGTGGCTAGAAGTTTAGCTGCTATTGAAATTTTATTATGTTACATATAAATTATATAGATACTAACTTATGTTGGTCGAAGTCGAGTCGTCACGTGCTCGGAGGCACCTAAACTTTCTACTAATGGTTGAACTAATACCTATCCTTTCTTCGCATATTATATTTTATATATTCTTACCGCATATTCATTAATCTTTCAGGCTATAAGTCTATTGGATAAACTGTATGACACATTCTTCACGGCACCGCGTAAAGCGCATGTCAACCTCTTCAGTAAACATTTTATCAAGATTGAATTTTTGGACAAGTATGGACCAATATTCTACAAACATATTTCTTGAATGTTTAACTAAAATTAATTACTAATATAAATTTCCTCACATTACAGATTGTGCCGGCCAGTATTCAAGGAGTTTGATGAATGGCCTCAAATATCATTAGAGCCTGACCCTCCTAAAGAGAAAAAAGAAAAGAAAGAAACATCCGAATATAAGATAGCTAATACTATTTTACAAAACAAACATAATATTAATCAAAAGTAAGTACAAAAGTATATCCTATCACTTTTACACTCATACATTGATCATATTATTTCAAATTTCTAAATAAAAATATATTGTTTTAGAATGACGCGAAGAAGCAGACCTCGAATAAAAGAAAGAGAAGAGAAAGAGCAAAAGGGAGGGTACTGTGAGATGTGCAATGCAGACTATACAGATGCAGCGCTTCACCGCCGTTCTCCTCACCACCTCGCCTTCGTTAGAGACCACACCAATTTCCTTGCGCTCGATTCACTCATAGGCTCCAGTGGAGACGTTGCCTCATTCTTAGATAAGGCTACACCAGTTAACGGCGAAAGGAGATCATTAAGAAAATTATGCAACGGTGACGCAGAACCTAAAAGAAGATCGAAACGTTCGCAATCTCCAGATTCGACCGTAAACGGAAACCAAAGTCCTAGACGCAACGGCGGGGTGGAGGATGAGAAAAAACACAACACTAGATGTAGTAAGAAATCCAGTGAGTCTCAGTTATCAGAAGATCGTCAATATTACAAAGTGGTTGGGGTGAGCACGAAATTAAGATCTAGCGGTGGATTTTCGACAAAAAGAAAAGACTCCTTGCCGACGTGTAACGGAACAAAACCATTAGTAGTTAAGTTTAGAAAAGTAAGACGGTCGGAATTGTCCGTATTGAGCGACGAAGCTGAACAGTTCATGTTTCCTAAGCGAGCCAGCTCGACGAGTTCTACTTCCTCTGACGAAGACGACGAAAAAGAAGAACCGCTCCCGAAACGGAAATCCCCTCAGCAGCCCCCGCCCGCGCCCGTCTCCCTGGAGAGGCAACGGCTCGCGAGGCCGATAGCGTTGAAAGAAGAATCGTCAGAAGAAGATAGCTGGCCTGAAGACAAAAGGAGACGTAAAAGACGAGCACCGGCAGTCGCTAAAAGGGCAAGAAGAGTTCCCTGCAGAGGATCAGCCGTTGCGTCCCAGCCTCCTGATACAACTCCTGAACCCACAAAGGATCCAACCCCACCACCTGACGCCGAAGTTAGCCCTTTAAGGGATGAAAACGCTGAAAAGTGCTTGAAGTGGGAAGATGGCAGGCTAAAATACACTCCAGCCGTAGAACAACTAGAATTCGCTTTTGAGTCTGTCCCTCACAGCGAACCCTGGTTTGAAACATTCAAACGACAAGACCAAGATAAAGTGGTCACGAAAAACGTGCCGAAGTATTTTGGTAAGTTCGTTTTTTTTTCAAATAGATTTAATTTTTTATTATAGTGAGAAGACAGCAAGCAGGCAAACTGATTGTAAATGGTCACTACCACCCATGGACATTAGTAATCATCCTCAAGTATGGTCAAATCATACCTGAGGTTTAACATAGACATGTTGCTACCCCTGAGGACGAAAATATCCGCATTTACAATATAGCAGATAACCAACATCGTACCTTGAGTGTGATGGCGATGTCTCCTCGGTCGAACTATACGAATTCTGCGACCTGACAAATATCGTATGAAGCCTGAATTAAATATTTTTTTTATTGTTGCAGCGTTGTATTCAAAGTCACCAAAGTTACCCTACGAAATCGGTCAGTTACCACCATTAAAGCCAAATTGCTGCCCCTTAAGCGACCTAGTACGGCGGGACGAGAAACCGGGACCATCGCGTTCATATGGGACGAGAGGAATGAAAAAACAAAAGATTAGAAAACGAACTGCAGCCGTTTTAGCCTTAGATGGCCATCCAAGAAAGTCTCCAAGAGAACACGCTTCTACTTTAGCTATACTCGGCTCAGCTGGGCTTCTTCATAGACGAAAGCACGCCGAAGACGCAAAGTCCACGGCTTCCGAGGACACCATAAGCGATACTCAGAGCAATTTAAAAGTAGAGCCAGTTCTATCCGAGACACAGGAAGCCTCGGAAAGGTTGCAACAGTTCCTATCAGAAGTATTCGAAGACGCGGCTGAGTTTGACATGTCTGACGATCTAACGGGGGGCGAAACGGCCGTCATCCCGTCGACTAACGTCCCCGACGTGTCGAGTTTAGTTTCGGAATGCGAAGACTGTGATATTATTCGGAACGAAATAAATCAGGGTACGACCAAGCAGAGAGGTCGACGCGGTAGGTTCAAGAAGAAGAATCGGACGGGCTGGCCTAGTAAAAGGAAGCAAAAAAAAGGTTCCCGTACCAATAGCTTGGATTTAGAACACAAGGCTGATAATAGCAGTCTAGATAGATCATCGGCGGAACCACCCGACGATGAGGGCCTGGATACCGCAAGCGAGGAAGACCCGAACCTCTCCGAAGTAGAAAAAGACGACACGCTAAAAGAGGAGGAATCACAAGATAGCACAATAAACAACACCATAACAATGGAAAACACGGAGGAACTGTCGTTATCGAAATGCGAGTCGGACACCGGCGACGCGAGGCCGACGCTTCGGTCCGAGAGCAAGCCGGTACAGTTCGACCTGAAGGTGGTGCTGCACGACAACCTCCAGGAAAAGATCGCGAAAAAGGAGGTGAGTAAGCGCGCGTCGGCATCTTCAGGTTCAGAAGACGAACATGCGGAGAGAGAAGAACGGGTTAGCAAGAAGAAGCGTACGCTACAAGCGTTGGACGGTTGGCTCCAGCCGGTGGTGCGGGTGGCGCGAGTGGACCCCACCGCCGCGCGGCGGCTGCGCTCGGCGGGCCGCACGCGCAACCGCTTCAGATAGCGCCGCGCCCTCGACGTGGCCTCGTGCTGAACGTTGGACGTTTATACACAAGTTCAGTGTCACCGTAAACAGTTCAAATAATTCCTTGTGCCGTCTTCCTACACTTTTATATGTCTGTTTGTAGTGATCTCATTATATATTCAGATTCCGGTCGCAGATTGTCGATTATCTTTAGGTAATTTTAACTGTCGTAAATATGTAATATTTAATAGTAAGCAAAGTGTTCATCTAGATTTCTAAAGTATGCTAAAAGTGACGTATTAAATTTTGTTTTGACGATCTTGACAGAATACTATGATATTTTGTTATACGGATTTAATAATGATGTAGTTAAGTCGACGATCTGCAGTTTTTGACTTCTATTTGCAGTTCAACAGAATGATCAATGTGACAGAACAAATCTCTTATTTGATGCACAAATTTACCCAATATGAACGCAAGCCACTGTTTCTCTGTATATATTCTGATATCATACCTAAAAATGTTTTTCTTAAATTAATTTTTATATTTATTATTACATAGTAATTGTTAAGTTTTGGCTCTGTGCAAAACCTAGTGTTTTGTAAATATATTGTAATAATTGCCAAAGTAATTTGTGAAACATCTACCTGTGGATCATCTGGTCCACTAAAGTAATATAATATTATCTTTTATTTAGAAAACAAATTACTCTTGCAAAGTTGTGTACGTAAATTCCAAGTAATACAATTCTTTAGAAATCCTTTATGAGTGCGCTCAATAATTTCAAATACATCGAGTTAGCACAATAATAAAGATTGGTACAAATCATGGTATTCACCATGTATTGTAATCTCCTGTATTTTATTTGTATAATAAGTTATTTTTGTACATTTTGATAACTGTTAAGTGAGCAAAGTGTAATTTTGATTGTTTACAAATTTGTTTAGAAGACTTACTTCTAAGTCAATGATATGAAGTTTCACAGTATTTTTATTTGAAAACAACTCGAGGCTCATTTGTAGGCAAGTGATGCTGTAAATACAATGTAATATATCGGACTATTTTGTTGTGACTCGTAGAGTGATTGCGGGCACCACACGGTGCGCAGCCGCGCCGAGCTTAGTTTGTATATAAATTAATTAATGTTTTTCGTATGTATGCTTAGAGTATGTTTTCTTTTTGTTGGATGGAAGTTGTTACATGTGAGGTTTCATCTGAAAAATGTATAAAAATAAAAGCATGAATATCAGAAAATGTCTTTCAATTTTTACTCATACATTTCAACTCACATTTTGTCACAATATTTCTACTTCGATTAGAGTCTCATTAAAATGAGGCGTAGCCACCATTTTTTAATAAATCATCCACCTCTACAACACTCATTATCATTATATTTTAATGCGGGCTATCGGCCGTATTATAAAAATTAAAATTACTAGTTACTAGTAGACTTATGCATGTGTTTTGGAATTTCTATACTATTCTCACGATAATTTAAGAAATATGCACATAGAACTATGCGCGCCATATGAGGTCATGCGTATGAACGACCTAAGCTGTAGGTTGCTACCTCAATGGAGATTTTTCGAGTCTGCATTATGATTTCGTAAAGGCGACTAGATCTCGTCGCGGTTCGGCGTTGCTTATACCTATTAAAAACGTGCGACGATTGATCGTTATCTGAAAAAGCGCTCCAAAATCGTGGAATTATCTCCATATATGTTTGTTATCTCCATATATTTGGGTGCAAAGACGACCTTAATGTTGTTGATGCATTTATAAATCTTATATCTGGTGAAACCAGGGAGTTACCACTGACACGTTGCTAATCCTTCAAAAGGCAATCTTTGGGTTTCGCTAATGGAAAGGCGTATTTGCCTGTTATACTATATATACATATGAGACGAACATCTTAGCCCTTAGGAATAGTAACGTATCTGTGATTAATCTCAGGTATCATTCAATCATATTTGCATTGGTCACCAATACCTACTATCAGACTGATAGTATCAGTCGTGCCTACCGCATGCTCGTTTGCTTCCTATATATCAAACTGCTACCAGAGTGGGGGAAAAATTGTACATCAGAAATTTATTATATTTCTAAATCAGAGGGCCTATTTTTGAAAATAACTCCAATAGATCGGAATCAGACGTTTCGTATTCTCGAATTGAACACTTTTAAGTTAACAGCAGTTTTAAAGTGAACTAAATCAATATTGCCTGCAATGTTCATATAATAACCGCTCAACGCGGTTGGCACTAGTGCTGGGTTGAAGAATACTCACGAAACGTAGTCCTTGGCAATTCTGATTCCTATCAGATAAGGGCTCTGCGTGACCTAACCCCATTTAACCTACTTGTATTTTCGCAACTTAAAAATAACAATCATCAAAATCAGAACGGCAATTTTTAGATTTTTTATTGTGTAATGGTAGCAAACGAGCATGCAGTCCACCTGATGATAAGTGGCCACTGCCGCCCATTGACATTAGTAGTCATCCCCAAGTACGATTGACCCAAGGTTGACCACAAATGCGTTACTACCCTTGAGGACTAAGATG
>DWNR01004898.1:0-10534 GCA_018250455.1 Polygonus leo
AGTATCCCCAGCCAACTTTTTTTTAAATATATTCCATGTACAGACTTTCGACCCTCTTTAGCTTTATTATATGTATAAATATAATAAATAGACTAGCTTACCCGACAAGCATTATCCTGTCTTAGTAAAAAAGTTATGTTGCTATGGTTACAATAGAAAAGTCAATATGATCGTTAAGTTTTCTTCAATTTCCTAATATTCCGCGCATCTTTCTTACGTTTTAAATGTAGTCTGGTATTTTTAAAACTTACCTATAGCTAAAAGACTGGCATAAGGAGGAAGTTATGGGTTTGCTCTGAAAGTTTTTTGTATGTTGTACACCGATTTATTCGTGGATGTTTCTGGATATTGCATGATTTTTTTATTTGTGAAAAATTGAGTACTCCCGTGGTAGTCCTATAAACATTATTCTGATAAACAAATAAATTGTAAATTAATTTACAGTCGATTTCAATCACTTTAAATAAACTTATATAAACTAAATAATAAACTAAAATGTTTGGGATTCCTTTCTTGGGTGTAATTTTACTTAGATTACCGAGTCCCGCTTATGGGTGCCTGTCGTGTTATGTTATCAAAGTTGTTTGACGACATTTTTATACTTATATTTTAGACATGAGAACAATGGCAACTTAAAGTAAGGATTAAGATTCTTCTCACGGTGGATTCCGGGGACAAATTTCAGACACGCTTCAGGCACACTAAAAAAATATGTGTATTAGAAGTGAATAAGCATCAGTAATCATCCTCGAGTAGGATTGAGTCATACCTAAGTTTGATCACAGATGCGTTGCTACCCGTGAAGACCAAGATGTTCGCCTCGCGTTTAAGTATAGCCAGCAACCACGCCTCTCCATACCGAAACACAATAAATTGCTTCACGAAGGATTATGAGGGCTATATTTATGTTAAGTTATGAAGAAACCTAAACCTGAGATTGTCAAAATTAATTTCAAGTATCAAGTGGTAGCAACGCATCTGTGAATTCTGTGATCAGGTATGATTCAATTTATGGGCAGTAGTGACCACTATTAGGTGGACTGCATGCTTGTATGCTACCGTTACTCGGTAAAATAATTGAATCCGAATCCCATCAATTATTTCCTTCCTCTGTGAAATAATTGTTGTGATTCGGTATTGGAGAGGCGTGAAAGCCGGGCTATAGTTACACGAGACAAACAACTTATTTCTCAGGGGTAGCAACGCATGTGTGGGCAACCTCGACTTATATTTAAGGTGCATAGGGTATGTCCAAATGCGACTGTTACCATCAGGTGGCCTTTTTACGATAAAAAATACTAACAAAAATTCGTGATATATACCTAACACTTTCTGTACTCTTAGCCCCACACTAGGATTGCCTCTGTTGTGAGTGCTACGGACAACACGGAAACAAAACACCCAGAAAAGAAAGCCAAATTCATTCTTCATGTTTATTGCCTGGCCAGGAATCTAACCCGGGACCCACTGCGGCAAGCGGACCGTCAAAGAACAACAAACGACGCTCAAATCGACTCCCAAAAAAGACCTCTGGAAGAACAGCAAAGGAAAAAAAAAGCGCTACTAGTTCACAATCTAGCGGTATTCCGAATTCAAAAACTTAAAAACCGAACCGTATCGACGCCATGACAAATCGGGCGGCTAAAACAAAAAGCCATAACTCAGGAAACGTGAATTTATCAACGCTACTGACAGTTTTATGAGATCTATGGTTTAGTCGTTTTGGTAAGCTTACCGTGGTGAATCATTACTGATGACCTGCTAATTTAATGTTATGCCGATTAAAAAACTAGACTTTTTTAATTAATTCGATAACGGTATATCTTGATTTGGAACAAAAAAGCAATGATAGAATTAATGCTTATTTTTTACTTTTATCTTTTTGACACTTTCTTAATGAAAGGTTCATAAATTGAAATAATGTACGTTTGCATTATAATAAAAAAGATACATCGCAGTTTATGTTTTAATTTTCATATTAAAGAAATATATTACAAGATAAAAACTAAAACAAGTTGTTATTTTTCTTAAATTTGTAAATCTCAATTGAACATTGAAAATATTAGATTTGTTAAAACCTACATAAGACATGTTAGTACCTAACGCTTAAAATTAAGACTGCGTATATTTTTTTCACCACTTGTGTAATTGCAAAAATATAAATTGTTTTAAAAATGAAAGTGCTGCCAAATTAATACCAATCAGCACACATTTGTACCATAATTTAGTTATACCATAATTTTAAATATAATTGCCTACAGGTATTTGACATAAATTTTATATATATGCACGAGAAATAAATATAATTTAAAAATCAAATAAAAATAAAACGTCAATATCAAAAATTCAAAAAGAAACTTGTAATTTTGTAATTAACCCTTAAATGCCGCATGTAATTATTACGCTTAATACAAAACAATACAATACAATGCGATTATATGAAAACATAATGTATCATTAGTGCCTAATTGGTTCACAATTGCTAATAATACAAGTTATGCTTTCTCGACGGTATAACAAAAATCATCAGTAAATTTTATATGAAATGCCAAACTTTCGTTTTAATGATCGAGCAAGTCGCCGCCGACCAAATGTCTGACACCTCGGGGAGTTATTAAAACATGAACGACGGAAATACAAGCGTTTCCACAGAGAATTAATTTGTAACACCACAACTGGAATCGGACCACAGACTATTTTGCAATACTATGTTGTCTCTGGAGACAACATGTGTGATGTTTTATAAAATCATTTTTGGTATTGACAATTTTTACTTGCAGTTTTTGGAATAGTGTTGGATTATAACGTAACTCTGCTTTCGTAGTGTGGTTGGCTAGTCAGAATTGTGATTATCAACTTTTTCTTACGATTGTATTAGTAAAGTATAAGTTAAGGGACATTATCTTATCTATACATATAAAAACGAAAGATCACTCATCACGAAATCTCATAACCACGCGGATGAAGTCGCGGGCAACAGCTAGTTTATAATAAAAATAATAACTAGTTATTGATAAATACAGGGTAATTTTTTTACATTATTACATCAATTTCTATAATACCCATTACACAGTTATGTACAAATCAATCTATAGTGTCCAAATTTAATAAATATAATTTAATATTGATTAAAAACATTGGACAGACAAGCCTCACTTTTTAAGCAGTAGTAGTCTGACCGACATCTTTAAATTTTACAATCATTCGGAATTACGCAACTCGAAAATTGTCATTGGCCACCGCCACAAAATTTTCGACTTCATTATACATTATACGTTATACAAATTAAGGACCACACAATGGTTTGACAGCTGTCAGTAGTTGTTTTTTTCTAGCGAAGCTTCGGGCGATTTCAACTGCCAGACCTTTTTTGATCCTTTGATTCACTTCCGTATTTGGTTTAGTTTGTTAAAAATTACAGTTATCATTCAAGCTGCTAGTAAAACTTATTGAATGCAGTTGATATTTTCGTGCCTAAGATAGTAGTTACCTCGGACCAACAGCAACTAAACTGAAAAATAAACCTTAAATAGGATTAGGAGTGCAGACGCGTTGTGGACATAGTTGTTTGCAATGCATCTGTATCCTAAATTACGAATCATACCTAGATATACCATTCGTATGTAGTTTAACTTCGAATTCGTAAGGAGTTAAATGTATTGCCCTAGTAACTACAAAGTTAAAGTCACCACCATCTCCTTGTAATTGAATGTATATTCTCTTTTCATTATTCTCTTTTATATTCGATATTCTCTCTTCTCTAGTTAATTTTGAATTGAATGTAAGCTAATGTTATAGTATTACTTTATATTTACTTACCTTAGTTTTATTAAGTTTTGCTAAATTCTACTTGAAGTCTAGGACTATAAGCCAGAACATTTTGATCTGCGTAGTAATTTTACGAAAAGAATGTATTTCATTTAACTGTAAGAGGAGCAGTCCATCTGTTATTTATTATCGTATAGTAAGTAGGTACCTATAGAAAATACTTATCTGGATATTTATAATCAACCCCAAATATGATAAATGTGCTACCTATTTCTATGCCTATGTCCACCTTTATTTAATTTTTTGTTTAAGTCAAGGTCTTAAGACATCCATTACTCTCCAACGCACACTTTAACGCACACTGCCTTAAAACATCCGTTATACCTCATCAGTCTATATGACCGTAGATTTCAGGTGAGACTCCTGTTCTATAAATAGTTCATTATTATCCACTTAACACTTTACTTATCCAAATGTCCATGATCAAAACCTATAGATGAGCTGCATCTTAATAACTGTTCTTAATAAGAATACTCGCATGGTTTAGGTATTCATACCATAAGATTAGTTGCATTGGCTGAATTTCCACTAAGAAATGGTCATAGTCAAAGTTGATATTTAATAGGTAGAGACATACCTTCGCCATTAATAAGTAGGTAAGTACTCAATTATTATATTTTTCTACTTCTTTCATACTGTAAGTGACTCTTAAAGAAAAATGCTTATGGTTGCTGTACATATTAATGTTCTTACTAGGTTCTTTATTTATGTATAAAAGGTGATTATACTAAAGTGTAAGTTTATTCTATGTTTGTATTTCGGTCACGAAAAACTAATGACCTTATGATATTCAATGAAATACAGGCACACAGATATTTTATAACTTAGATTAGCATATGCGATTCTTTAGCATTTTTCTATGGACCCAATTGTGAAGTCCACGCAGACGAAGCGTTGAACAGAAGATAGTACTTATATGAAATGATATACGATTTTGCTGTTAAAACACTACGCTGTAACGCTTTTGTGGTCGACATCTATCATGACCAATTGAGTGTATGTATGCTTTTTAGAATCTTGGTAGAGTAAGAGCTTGGTACATGTTTGTACTATACGAAAGTATGGAAACTTAAATAATATTTGACCACATTCACAACTTTGTTTTGTTCAAATTTGTACCATAGAATAAAAAAAATCTGATGTAGAGTTATATGATACACTTTTATAACCAAATTGGATATCTATTAGTTAATAAAACTTTACCAATTTGTAAAAGTAATAAAAAGGTTGTTAAAAATTATATTAGATATACATAATATTAAAGACTTATTGTGAACCTTGGTTACCACTGAACTGATTGAGTACCCTACCATGTATGATCTACTTAGTTTAAATTAAAATCTGTACCTATATTCGAATCTGTTGTAATAATACAATACTATTGAATAAACAGTACCTACTGTAAAGAAATTAATGTTCCATTTTAGCAACAAAGTTTTATAATTCTGACACTTACTACCAAATTATTATTTTGATTTGCTGTCTATTTGCAACTCTACCTGTATATTTGGTAGTGATTTACTTAAACATCACATTTTTATTTTTGAATAAAAAGAAAAAATATCCACAATTAAACTTAACAATGAAAGCGAATCTAACAAACTCTTAACTCAACAATTTTTTGCAGTTACAATCAAAAGGTATGTTTACATTTCTTTAAATCGCTTCAATAGCCTTTCAAAAGATTCGATTGAGTGGTATCAATAAAGTACTTAAAAACTTCATAGTTTCACTACAAAAGGCCTACCTACATCCTTTTACCTTCACAACCTTTTATACAGGTGACTCACTGAAAAGGAAGCGTTACTAATTTCATACGCGGACACAAAGCCAGCCTGATCAAATACGGACAAAAACTTGAACAAAACGCACTGGGGACGTTGTAGCATCCATCCATCCAACACAAGAATCACTGCGACGCTAAACAAACATAGCACGTCACGCTAAAGTCCGTTAAACTGCTCACTTAACCCTACAATAGCCATAAAGAATTACAATTAATCGCACCGCGAGATGCCACCGCGCGGCTAAAAAAACGTCAAAATATTGTCCGAGACGAAGCGGGCCCCCACCGGGCTGGGAGTAGCCAATGGGAAGGCCGGTTGGTCGCTCGCAGCCGCTTTTTGGCCAATAGTGCCGCCTAGGGCGGAGCCTGGAGCTACGCACGGCGTTTCGCCCCCAGCTAAAACCTTTTCGCCTGCAGTCGTTTACAGATAAGCCTGCGGGATGGTCGATTATTATTACATTCCATACGCGTGATTCTGTGATCTACGCAGTCGCCCGCGGCGGTACCGAATCGATAGCGATGCGCGAACACAACATACGAGGCACACCGGAACTTTCTTTGTTGTGATATGGGAAACAATTTGTGCGTTCTGTGATATGCTTGCCTTAGTATAGATAGATAACGTTAAGGCATGAACCTTTACATGCAGTGCCATCGTGAGGTATGAGTGACAACTGATTATTTGTTTGCCTTTGATATAGTATATGTATAGTATTTTGTGGCGGTGTAAGTGTAGAGATTTACTCTATACTTTTAAGCAGTAGCAGATATATCTTTACATCTATTTATGATATTTTTGCAGGATTTTGACGAAGTGACGGTTGAATATGACATTGATATTGTTTAAATTGTGATTTCAGTTGACATTGTTTAAATTGTGATTTACTAAATATATTTCTATGAACAATAACTTATTTTAAGGCTAATTTATTATAACAACAAAAGTTATCTAGTGCATTTTAATACAAAAAGATTCAAACTTTGAAAAATCTTATAAGACTTCTGACTATGGCTACAAAGTTCCTATTAAAATATAGAAGTTACATTTTTTAAGTCTTAAGCTTAAGTGTTTTTCTTAATCGTGTTTAAAATATCCTTAAAATGCGCATTTTATATGTCAAAAGAAAACAATACCGTAAAAACAAACAAAAAATAACACACACAAAAACTCGCTAACGCAGTGAAAGGGTTAATTATTTACACAACTAAATGCTAAAAACAGTATTTTAAATACACGCTCCTAAAAATAACGCGGTTTTAAAAAAAGTAACTTAAACATATTATTTTCAAAAATAAATAAAATGTAGAGAAGGTTGTCTAAAATATTAAATGTATTGTTATCCAAAAACTTTGTTTAGGTAGGATCTACTTTGTAAAGCGAATTTTACTTTCGAATCTGAACAAGCAATCGCCTGCCGTTTTTTGGATTTTTATACAAAATTACGTGTTTTTCAAATTTATCCTATTATGTAGCGATTTTTACAGTATTTTAAGATATTATGTTAAAGTTAGTAGGTATCTACATAATTTTAATCATTTTCACCTTCACTGAAAATAAATATAAAACAGGTAGGTAACATATTATTATTTTTAACTTTTAAAACTTAAATCAAATATCGATAAATTATACTTAACGATTACTTATCAACTGTAATAGCATACGCTGTCAACTAGAATCTCATTTATTTGTCTTTAAACTTGAATTTTGAAAAAATGTTGACATTTTTTCAAAATTCAAGTTTGCTGGCTGCCGTTAAATTAACTTTTGCGACGGCTACAAGCGAATTATTTTAATAATAGGTAACTTTTCTTAGTTATTTTTAATCTCTTCATCAATAAAGAATAAAAATAATGAGTTAAAAGTCTTTTAACTGTCTACTTTGATTATAATCATGTTTAGGTAACATACCTTGGTGATTTGAAATAATTGGCATCAGAAACTAAAGAAAACCATATTTAAGCAAAAAATGCACACTCCTCTCTCACAAGAATTTGAGGAAAAGTGAGTAATCGAGTTGTATTGCGCTCAAATAAAAGGCGAATCAATGACACTTTAAGGGCCATATAAATAAATTGAACTCAAGATTGTGGTCCAGCTTGAGTGCGGTTAAAGTACTAGACAATTTATTGAAAGCTGAAAGCTTAAGTTGGATCACAATCTTGAGCTCGCATTATAAATACGGCCCTAGAACCGCGTAACTCAAGAGTAATTCTATTTGACCACAACCTACCACAGTTTTTATTTAGCAAACATGCCTCTTCAACCGAAAAATATGAATTCTTCTACGTTTTTTATCGTATGAAGGAAACAAACGAGCATGCAGTCCACCTAATGGTAAGTGGTCACTGCCGCCCATAGACATCAGTAATCATCCCCAAGCACAATTAAATCATACCTAAGTTTGATCACAGATGCGTTGCTATTCTGAGGACTCAGATGTTCGTCTCGTGCATAAGCAAAGCCGGCAACCACGCCTCTCCAAACCGAAACACTAAAATTGCTTCACGGAGGATTGTAAGGGGGGGCGGTGGTACCTCCCCTGTCAAACTAAACGAGTTCTACCACCAAGCATAGAATTTATATTATGTGAGTAGTGATGGTTGATTGAACATGATTGAACTATATTTTTGTATTATTTATAAATATACCTACTTACTACAAGATTCACGGCCTACGGGCCACCTGATGGTGAAATCACCGTCGCCCGTGGACATTTGAATCATGGGGTTGCCAATGCATCGCCAGATTTGATAAGAATTCTGAAAATGATATAGATATAATAGTTAAAATGACGAATTTCGGATTTTAGAAATACAAAAAATGTATAAAAATGAAAAATTATTAGTAGTTTAAAATGAAACGTTCTGCCAACTCCACACGAATCAGCACACATTTTAACCGTAATTTAGTATAGTGTAACTTATATCAGGTTATAGAATATAATTATGTTAAAATAGACATAGTACGGCAATAGAAACATGAGCGCGTTGCTAAATAATTTCTGGCGCAAAAATAATATAATCTGGCGCATAAATAATAAATCATAAATTAAAGATACTAGGGGCTAAATATGAACTATACATACATTATATATTACACTATATAAAATACCTACCCTACCTACTAAGCTTCTAAATTTAGATTTTTTAAAATCCCATCAATAGCTTTAATAATTTAAGATTATGTTAATTATTACAGAATACTAGCAAAGAATGAACTTAACATTAACAATAAATTTTAGTGCTTTACAATAGAACTGTCCGCTAAACTAAACGAATAGGTCTTACCTACGCCATTTATTTAAGTCCACGTATCTAACTTTAACCTTAAACCATAATATTAAAAACAAAACCCGGTCATTCGGACCCGTCTTAGCACTACCCAAGCGGTCGTACGAGCGAAGGATGCGTGGTTAAAAAATTCCACCAAACATGTAATTATGCGTCCGAGGACCAACTTACTCAAAACTTTATAATTGCGGCAAATTATACCCGAGACAACGGATAGAAAGGGATTTATTTTGTAGTCACACAATGTTGTTCAATATTTAAATGTGTCTGTAAGTATTTTAAAGAATAGCTGTTTTAAAAGTTCGGAAAAGATGGTTGTCATTTATCTGTTCTTGGTATGTTTAATGACCGGTTTCAATAATCTATCTATGCCTTACTAGAAATAGAAATAGGTATCTGTGGTAAGTATGTACCTACTTGTTATTTTTATTATATAAATATAAATGACAATATATACAAAACTATTTATAGCTTTGATCTATCTAAAATAGCCTAATCAAATAGCAAAATAAATAATGATTGAGCTAATTTAACTTCTAGTAATGGAGAAGTAGGGCGTAAATGTTTTTTTTACACTATATAAGTGGCAAATACACGTGCAGTTCATGGGAATGGTCATTATCATCCATGGACACCTGTAATCAAGACCACATGAGATTAAATCCTTGAGATCCACGACGGATGTATTGCCACTTCTGAGTTAGATTGTCGCTTCTTCTATAAGTATGACCGGCAATGACAATTTGACAGAAATGAAAATTGCTAATAAAATACTGCTACGCGGCAGATATAATGGTGCCGGTGGTAGGCTCTACCACCTACGAAAGAAGTTGTATACGGTTTGTTTGTTTGTATGTATGTTATGTGTACATTTATTTTTAACTGACTTTAATGTTATTTTAATGAGATATTATTTTTATTGAATAGGAATTTTATTTCGTGAGTGGACCCATAGACCCCTATACTTTTGAAGCAGTCCTCTAGGTTAATTAAAAAAAAAAAGTGTAACAATATTTTTTTTAATATTTGTTCATTCACCATGTCCTTGAGCAATATCTATTTATATAACTTTAAATTGTAACTCTACATTTAACAATTGTTTCGTTTTCGTTTGGTAAAGGTTCAAGCTCCCAATTAAAAGAATTTATTTATTTTCAGCCCCAATTAAAAGAAATATTTTACGTTTTCTAGATCTTTAAAAACAATGTAGTTCAGATTGTTTTTTTTTTTCAAATAAAAGAAAGGTCCATATATCCGACCACACAACTCAGTTGAATACGCACTAAACTGCTTTTTTAATTGTACACTCAGTATACGTAAAGGCATAGTAAAAATACTTCTAAGAACAGTTAATTCCTTGCAAATTGATCATACGAAGTTTTAATAGTATGTACATGTACATTGAATTCTTACATTGTTGCATGTGTGCAAATATGTGTGCAAATATACGTTCGTATTTATTCTACACGTAACTATTTCTATATACATATAAATACTAGCTGGAATACGTTGTTCTGCCATATAAAGTATCATTTTTTCCCGTTTTTGCTACATTTTTCGTTGAAAGTTCGCTCCTATTGGTCGCAGCGTGATGTTAAATAGCGTATAACCTTCCTCAATAAATAGACT
>DWNR01004899.1:0-10531 GCA_018250455.1 Polygonus leo
TCCCCAGCCAATTTTTTTTTTGAATATATTCCATGTACAGACTTTCGACCCTCTTTAGCTTTATTATATGTATAGATTTTGAAGATCTATAATTATAATTCTACCTCATAATTGACGTCTTATTGAAAATCTGCACTATCATGACATTCAGTGGTTAGGCGCAATGTTTTTTGCGCACTTTAACCATACAATTAATTTAATAGTTAATATTATAGTCCGGAATTAATATACCATTTACTAATAAACATTATTTATAGTCCGTTTGTATAGAACTAAGAATGTAACTTCTTATTTTCGGCTTGGCTGAGAAAAAGTTTTGCTAAACAAACTGTTTCATATTTATATCGCGATTTCACATTAGCAACACTTTCCTGGAACGATCGATATTATGTAAAAGTATCGTTATGTCGTGGAAGGTCGTTCGAATCGAGTATACGCTGTTAGTAGTGTTGCCAGATAGAATTTCATATTATAAGGACACGAACATTATAAGTTTTTTTTCGTAACGCAATCTGCTTATAAAATAAACATACTGATGTTATTGTATGTATGATGAAAGTAGGTTTATATTTGTCTGTGTGTGAATCTTTGGAATCTACGGCATAATTTCTTTTAGATCTTTTCTTTACAAAGCGTAAATAGAGAGCAAAAGAGCGGAAAGTTTACCCCATGGGCATTTATAATAAAGACTAAATACAACAGAATTTCTGTATGTGGTTGATTATACACGAGTTGAAGAAAAGCTGCCATTGCTGGCAACCGTATACTTCCAACGCAATATTAATTATTAATCTGAAGAGGATTAAGAAACCCCGCTCAAACTTAATAAGTTCTACTGCCACACAAGTACATAACATAGGTCTTAGATGTACTCGTATTATATGCAGGTTTAACTTTTATAGAAGGTCCTACGAAACATGTAATTTAAAAAGCTATGACATGGGGTTCTTCAAAAAAGGTGTGAAAAGAGCTCTCCTTCAAAGCTGGCAATGCATTGGCGATTCCTCTGGTGTTGCAAATGTCCATGGGCGTCGGTGAACACTTACCATCAGGTGTCCCGTCTGCCTTATTGCTAGGTTAAAACATAAAAAAAAATGTGTCATTTAACGGACAAAACTAAGTTATAATAATGTTAAACTTTGTTGGTATTGTAAGATCATTTTTTACAAATTTTCAACATTATCTCTTTAGATCATGATTTTTTATTCCACATAATTATCGCCATAATTTTTAGTAGACATAATTATTAACTACGCCTAAATCGCTTTAATTGTATACATTTGTCACAATAATTTGTTATTATTTAATATATTTTATATACTTTATTAAGCGCGAACAATTATGTTAAGAATATATTCGAATCGATTCAAAAGAAACAAAAATATACGGTTGTAAATAACTATTATTATATTAAATTGACAAATATAAGCCCCAAAATGTGTCACTTTCCTGTAACGGTGACATATTTTACATTTGTACGTCTCACTGTAATCAGGACAGGTGGTAGCACTAGCGGTGAGTCATGTTTGGGAATTGGAACATTATATTTGTGGTTTTTGTAAAAGTAGCAAGAATGTAATTGCTTGTGACTAATGTTAGCGTACACGTTCTTTGCATCGTGGCGCCAAAACTAATGTTAGATGGAAACGTATTTCTAATTTTAAATCAAAGTATTCCACAAAAATATTCTGCTTCAGTGTTTTGACTCGAAATGAGACAGTTGCGTATTAAAATCGTTTTTTATGCTATCGCATTTTTAGAGTTTCTTACTGTACATTATATGTTCAAAGTTTAGGTTTCTTTGATAAATAAACAGTATTGTTTATTTATGTGCTATTTTGTTCAGATAGAGTCTAATTTATAAACTCTGTAGTTGCCAAACATTTGGTTTTTGGTTTTGTTGCGTCTATGTTGATGATGTGGTCCTGCTGAAAAATATTTTATCTATAACTGAAAACTTTATTTGTCATTTATGTTTGTCTATATCTATCTTTGTCTTTACGTACAGGTATATAGACAGACAAAGACATATATATCTAAACAAAATGTTTATTTGGTTCTTTATTTTTCATGGCCGCCTCCCACGCGATATAATTCAACACAAAGAATATTTTCCTACGTAACACTCGGCCTACCTGGTTATATAACGAGAAGTATTATTTTCTATTCCGTGGCACTACAGATATAGTAGCGATATGACTATTATTTTTTTCGTAATCCTTGTAATTTAATTTATTTCTGGTAACGTTGTGGTACCTTTCTAAGACAACACGTTTCGTTATTGGCAAAGTTGATCTGTATTACCTTCGTTACTAATATTACATTTCGATTTCCAGAGTTCACGTATTCTTTTTGCGGCATTACAGATGTAGGAGCGTTATGTCTATTCTTTTTTTTGATATTAATCCTGGTGATTTAATTTATTTCTGGCAATAAAATTGTGGTACCTTTCTAAGGTAACACTTGACGTAAGTGGCAGAGTTGATTCATGAACAGTAATATTTTGTTACTACTATAATTCTATTTGGCGATTTCTATAGTTGACGTGTTTTCATAATAACAGACTATACCTATAATATATATAGGCACTCGACTCGACTGCGGCACGCGACCCTCGCAACTGAAAGTCGATGATAGTATGACTCATGTTTCAGGCGAAAACTAATTCTGCCCTACATTTTACGTAAATATTCCTTTTTTATCCTATAAAGGTAGCAAACGAGCACGCAGTCCATCTGATGGTAAGTGGTCACTACCGCCCATCGATATAAGTCATCATTCCCGAGTACGATTGAATCGTAGTAAGTAGTAAGTTGGACTACAGATATGTTGGTCGCCTCGTGTGGAGTTATAACCGGCAATCATGCCGCTCCAAACCGAGACATAATAAATTGCTTTTCGTAGGAGTATGAGGGTGGCGGTGGTATCTCTCCGCTCGAACTACATGAGTTTTACCACCTAGCATAAGGCAAAAGTCCTATTCGGCATGAGCAGCAGAATCTTCTTAAATAATATTTTTCTACGTAACACTCGGTCTACCTGATTTTATAACCAGTACTGTTTTCTATTTAGTTACATGAGATATGTAAGATCGTTATATCTTTTCTGTACTTCGTAATCCTTGCAAATTAAGCTTTTTAGGTAACATTGTGGTACTACTCAAAGGCAGAGTTGATAGATGAACTGTAATACCTTTGTTACTAATATTACATTTGGCGATTTCCAAACAAAGTTGACGTGTTCTTTCAATAATAGCCAAGGATTTGCATACTGCTGCTATAAACGGCTGCGGCACGCGACCCTCGCGACTGAAAGTCGATGATAGTATGACTCATGTTTCAGGCTGCGAATACTAACTGTGCCCTACATTTTACGTATAATTATTTTCTTCGTGTAAAGGAAATGTTGATTGGTGTAGATATGGTTCTACTTTTAGAAAATGTCATGATAGATAAATGTATTCTGCATTTTTTAAATTAAACAATATACAATAGCATACTAGTGGTTGTTTTATAAAAAAAAATGTGCTGGGGATACTTAGGATCGATAACAGAACACGTTCCAACAATTTTTAGAATTTTTGTCTGTTTGTCTGTGTATCTGTTTGTCTGTTTATTTGACCGCGCATCACGTAAAAACGGCTTAACGGATTTTGATGCCAACTTGACTAATCTGTCGAGACAATCCCCGGCCGTGTTTTATAAAAAATCCGGCCATAAAAATTCAACCTCTAAAGGGGGCGGGGGGAGGTAGCCGCGGGCATAGCTAGTTGTGAATATATATATAGATATAGCTAAACAATTTTAAGGGCAGCTTCTATCGATTCTAACTGCAGAATAATGTAGTACTATACATGCATAAAATTAACTTACACGTTCATGTGTTAGCTGAGCTTATCCAGCTAATATTCCCATTTACATCTAGTATTTCTTTCTAAATACAAACTTAAACATTTCTATTCTCGTTCTCTTAAGCATTTTGCGGTCCATGTGGACTGTAGCTCCTTTCTATCAGGCAAATACCCATTTGTTACTGAGGTTAAAACGGTACTTTAATGATTTAGGTATAAACGTAATAACCTTTAAGTTGAACCGCGATTAATAATCTGTCACCGAAAAATACAAATGAATAATATTGTGCGTGTGTTTTTGTCAATTACTATATAAGTAATTTACTAATGGAGTACAATTTCCCTGGAGTATTTTTATACATTTTGTACTAATATTTACGTACCCTTTTTTACTTTAGTGGTTAATCTCGCGATTTTGTAAACGGCTAAAAAATAGCCCAGTGAACTCAGAAGTAGGTGATGTAACTTTCTATTAGAAAAAGTTCCAAAGTTTAGGCGTTTTTTAGTTTTAGCACTGGGAAGTAGGAAAACTTTGTGATTACGTACTTGTTTTCGCGCGATGGGTGAAATTGTCACTAAATACTATAGCTAACTATAGCTAATCTCATAGACACACAAACTAAATTAAGGTTTTAGTTACACACACAAAAATATTTGAAAAACCTATCTACTTTACCTAGACAAAAAACAGATACAACAAACAACAGTTTCAATTTTTATTAAAAAATATTGAATTCGAACCTGCTCCTTTAGTTGAATCCGGTTGAAGGATCAATAAATAAACAGTAGAGTAACTCTCTCTGGACGAAAGTTGCTACAGTGAATTTATCCGTTTAAATATTAAGACCCTGCTGACTGAGAAACAAAGATTAGAAGCAGCTATTGTATCTCGTGTTGAAAACACTTTATTTTATTCCAATTTATAGAAACAAATTACCTGCCCAGAGTAAAATCCTTACGCACCTTGAGGTTTTTGGATCCAACAATCCCCCTAAAAGTGAATTTACCTGCGGGAGCGGCGTAAATAGAAAACATTCGAGTCACCTCACAATGGACGAAGGACCCAAAGATAAATACCACTATCTTGACTTAATGGCTTTCTGTCTCGTGTCTTAGAGGGTGTCCATCCACCGACAGGTCACCGAGACTTTGATTTGTCTTCGTTACTCGGACATTTCTCTCCGAGCGTACAGAATTTTGATCCTTTTAGACCGGATTCAATTTTGGTCCTTCGAGCGCTAATAGTTTTGCGGCTTAAGATTAATGGATGACCGATTTATTTGCCACTGTATTTATGCAATACGATACAACATAACATTGTTCAAATATAAGGTGGGGAAGGCAATATTTTCACTTTATACCACCCGCAAGCGAGACAGGTTGATAAAAAGCTCCCAAAGCAAACGCACGCTTAAATATTTAAAACATGCATACAAATGTTCCACGTGAACTCGCGTTATTTCACACTACTTGTTTTCTACGACATTTATACTCAAGACCTGTGCAGGGTGGATTTTTCCGGCTTCTGTTTTCCACTGATTCAATACGAACCTACGATATTACGTTATAAGGTACAGTTCGGAGCTACGGAGTAAATAAGTCAACCTCGTCACCTGAGCAAACGGAGCGGGGACCCACAACAGGTTTATATCAATTTTCTGCCAAGTGCGTCTGGATCGAGGAAAACACTTAAGTCTGTATGTGCCTTTACCTATGTTCTTTTTAGAATGAACATGTTTGCTCTCCGGAAATCGTTCTAGCGAATAAAAGCGTATCAGATGTTGTTTGAAATTTGTTTGTTTTAGGATAAAGATGTCGACTAGGACAAGCGCTTCTTACTTGTTATTGTGTTCAATTGGTTTGAAGTTTTAGGAGAAATAATTAAAATGTTTGAACATTTAGCACTGCAAATCAATTTAGAAAAACAATAAACATTGATTAAAATATTTCTGTTTTGAATCAAGAGAGATTCAATCAACACTTTAATGGAATGGCCGTGTTTTTATGTTTTAAATATTGATGAATATACCAGATTAATGTCTTTTAAGTATTTAATAAAAGTAAGCTGTTCTTGTTGGTATTACATACATTTAGTAACCCAAATATGCATTGATTTCTTGACAAGGTCAGAATTTTCTTGGCCATCACTAAATAACTTATAGAATAATGTGTGTGGCCGGCCTCTCACCCAATCTCCTAAACAAACAGCTTCAACAAACATTTCCCAGCAAATCTATTCCTTGGTATTATGTATAAACAATTTGCTATATACATACACAATAAGGTAATATTGGGTAATACTTCCAAGGTTGGGTACGGTTGTATGGGAATTTTGTTATCAGGCGCCCAATCTTATTTTGAACATTAGCTTAAATTAGCAATTGTGTGGGTTTGTGTTATTATGAGAAATTTGCACTTCGACCTTTTCGTTTATAATCGAGAATAGAGATATTAATCAGAATTAGCAAAAGTCATTAATGTTTAAATGGCAGAGACAAAACATTCGTCAGAAATATTCGTTCGTCGTCTACAGTAATACATTGTGGCAAAGATTTTTTAGTCATCAACCTGAAAATAAAGTCTATCCGCTAAAGTTTTCCAAGAATTCTATAATGGATAGAAAGAAGCGGAGAGGTACAACAAAAAAGCATTATCTTCTTATGAAGCAAAAAGTAAGGATGTTCGCGGGAACTACCATATGCGTTTCTCTCCTCCGAGTTTCCTGCTTTTGAAGATAATAGCTCTCTTTATGTATTTATTGCACTATTTTTAAATGTGTTTCTTGAATTCAAATTATTATTAGTTTAAATATTTTATACTACTTTTATCTTATTTTACGGTTTGGGTCACATATTTATATCGAGTTTACGATCATATCATGATGACAAATGGAGCGAATTTGCATAAATATGAAATTTTGCATAAATTTTAATATATAACGTACTGTGCCCGCGGCTCCGCCCGCGTGAAATTTTTTCCGCGTTCATATTATATAATTCTGAAATAAAAGTAGCCTAAGTTACTCCTTATTTTATCAGTTATCTGCCAGTGAAAGTCCCGTCAAAATCGGTCCAGCCGTTCCAAAAAAATTGTAAAAAATGTTGTTTTGGTATATGCACCATGTATATATACATAAGCATTTAGTAAAAAGCAGTTATTTTTATATTACAAACAGACTCCAATTTTATTTATTTGTTTAAATATTCTACGGTACTATATTACAAAACATGTAAATAAATTAATTTGATGTAATTTTACAATAAACAAAGACTAGGTTGATGTATGTTTATTTTTTGTAAATTATTTTGAAATAAAGATAAATATATTTTTAATATATGTAACAAAACTTTATTTCCCCGTGCATATAATAATTTCTCTATCAAAAGTGCAAGTAACTATGGTAGTTATCTGTTATAATTTGTACGGGTAGGCACATGTCTACGGCTATCAATAATGTATTATTGACCTATCAATCATGCCGATCACACCTGCTACAACAGCCTAAGTATAAAATAATATACATAATATAGTATAGTTATAGCTATAGATTGCTGAAGTTAAGCATCACAACACGCATGGTTGAAAGTTGAAAGCTTATGTATAAACGAATGTTAAGTAATTGTAATAGTTTATGTACTTATCTCGCTTGTCATGAAATATGTACTTATATTTCTCCCTTATGACAGAAAAGGGAAATTTATTTAAAAGGGAAATTTAAAACCACTATTCGTTGACTTCTATATAAGTAATTTAGTGTAGGCAGCTAGCTATTATTTCAACTTATGTTTGACAAAATGAAAAATAAATTTCTAAAGTATAATAATGATCTAACGTATGAATCTAAGTGCATACATTAAAAATAAAATCGACAGAAAGAACAATAGTTTTTATTCGCATAAAGCAGAAAAACAACGTTGAACGTGACCACCAATTTTCCTCTGCAAATTTTTTAGAGATAGAGGTCATTGACATTTCTATTGGTATCTGGACCATAGTGTAACATAAGTTAACCGAACGGCTATCACTCACCATCACTCTGTCACACTCATCAATCACACTTACGACATATGGCTAGCAAGAGTTCTTATAGTTTGAGTTATTTGATCCCGGTGTGCCCTTGAGATTTTCGCTTTTTCACTCGTGACCCGACATGATGGTGTCTATTAACAAATACAGCATTAAATGGGTACAGAGGTATTTTATATCTGAGGTAATAAGCGGTTGAAGTATCGTTGTCCTTATTGAGACATATTTACGTCTTCATACAAATATCATATTACTAGATTGGTTTCAATAATTAAGAATTCTTATAATAGGAGTCAGGGGTCATGGATATAGGTTAAATTTAATTCTCTTCCAGAAAGTTGGGACGTTTATAATATATCTTGTTTGCTTGTGTATGCTACCTATGACACAAAACTTCTTGTATAAGGTTATGAGTGTTAAAATATGATTTATTTATATTATATTTTCCAAGAAAGGTGCGTAAGCCGTTCTCTCTTGAAGCCGTCGATATTAATCTACTGTGCAAATGTCCATAGGTGACAGTGACCACTTTCAATCAGGTCGAAGAGATGTAGGTATGTCTTATCGCTTAGGTTAGGATAAAAAGGTTTGGAGGAGAAAAGAAAAATATTCCGCAATCTGACATCAGCTTACAGTAAATTAAGCAAATATAGGTTTACATTACCAATATTCCCGTATAAAAGTATTTTCCATAATCCAGTTTATATAGCATGTAAGAGATAGGTTGACGAAGCAATCATGCGAGGAAGGAAAAAACGAGCTTATTCTGACGAACTTATGTTGAGGAAAATCGGTCGAGAGTTTTGTAAACACACTGATCAAATTCAAGGTCGGCTCATTCGGTAAACAACTCAATTACAACATTGTATGAAAGCTTACAAGATTAATAAAAGCTACTGATATATTTTATGTACTAAGGTTTTGTCTTAAGGTTATAATCCCCGTCTCGACTTAACTATTGTAATTTAATTGATTGATATTATTATATGCATGTGCAATATGATAATATTCACGATCACTTTTTTACGCTGAAGTCTAGAGAGAAAATAATAAAAAATCAGAATCGAAACGTTCAAATCATAGTCTGAAATATAGGTATTTGGAAAAGGCACAAAGGCGCGTTTCTTGTTTAAAACTTTCTTTTAAACCAAATACAAAGTACAATATTTACGATTCTGCACATTTTTCTTTAAACACTTTGACATTGTTACTTCGTCTACCTGAACTATTTGAGTGGTCATTGTCGCCAATAGACCATCAATATTACTGTCCGACTTAACCTTTGTGTTTAATCTACCATTTCACACTAACTAGAGATCGTTTTTGCGATAACCTTCGGACGTAATATTTCATTTACCAACTGTAATAATATCTGCCATGTTATTATAACTACAAAATCCTTATTAAGTCCTTGGAATATGGAGAACCGAACCCTATTCGAGGACTAGGAATATTACTACTACTTTATAACTTGTTCTTTAACTATATAGTTGAGATCTGAAAATAGTTTAAGGAAAACAATGGAAGGTATTTTGAAATCACAAAAAGACACTAGATACGATTTACTCTATAGGCTTGATCGAAGCGTGACTGTCGTCGTCGGGCCGTGACTAGATTACAGTGGAAAGCCCCTTAGGGCGCCGTACTGCTCGAGATCAGACTTCAATACAATTATAGTGTATTTATGTAATCTATGATTACGTACTACGCTGCGTGTAAATGTAAATAGCTTAGCTACGCCACGATACATTTTATACGCTGGAATAAGTAGGTTTCGTGGAGAGCCACCATATTATTCATCCAAAAAGCAATATTTTTTGTCAATGAAGCCTGGTTGTCGACAATACTTATACGAGTGGTAAATTTCGTAGTCTTCAGGATCAATAATATTTACCATGTCATAACTTTGCAAAATTTCTGGTATGTATTTGGGGTATGAATTCTGGAATTTTCTATTACTCTTTGTTATGGACAAGGAGGCCTCCAATGGTATAGGCAATAACTGAAAAAAAAATTGCGAAAAAAATGGAAACTATTGTGTAATAACAAACAAACAGTAGATACGATTTACTTTATAGACTTGACCGAAGCGTGACTGTCGTCGTCGGGTCGTGACTAGATTACAGTGGAAAGCCCCTTATGGCGCCGCACTGCTGGAGATCGGATTTCAATACAATTATAGTGTATTTTATGTAATCTATGATTACGTACTATGCTGCGTGAAATGTAAATACTTAAGCTGCGACACGATACATTTAATACCTTGCTATAAGTAGGACGCGCTTACTTTGTGTGGGGTATTATTGCTACTGCATGAATTATTAAAAAATAATATTTTTTGTTGGTGATGCCTGGTTGCTGATAATACTGAGACCTGCTCAGATACAGGTGATAACCAATAGTTTAAGGAAAAGAAAATTAAACCTGTTTTCAAATTACAAATAAATGATAGATACGATTTGTTTTATAGACTTGACCGGAGCGTAACTGTTGTCGTCGGGTCGTGACTAGATTACAGTAGAAAGTCCCTTACGGCGCCACACTGCTGGAGATCGGATTTCAATACAATTATAGTGTATTTTTAAACGGTTTTATTTAGCTCACCCCGTTTGTTTATTTATTTATTTATTTGTTTATTTGTTTAGGTCAAATTTA
>DWNR01004900.1:0-10531 GCA_018250455.1 Polygonus leo
CCGAAACTACTGTACTTAGAAACTTGAAATTTGGTACAGGGGTTCCTTTCATGATCTAAGTGAGCACTAAGAAAGGATTTTCCTAAATTCTACCCCCAAGGGGTTTTCGACTTCTACGCAGACGAAGTCGCGAGTAAAAGCTAGTAGATAATATAAGACCAAGAAATAAAATAGTTTTATTAGGTACATATGACATATTTAATACTACCTTGAAGTGTGTTACGTTGAAAAAACATATTTCATGTGTTTTAAAATGTATATTTTTCTCACAAGTGTCAGCTATTGTTTTATACCAGTTATTACGTAACTTAACAATCATAGATAAGGGTATTTGTAAGATAATATTTTACTACACTAGTTGAAAATAGATAATCACACATCATCATAAAAATAAATGCTGAATACCTTGTAAATTCTAGATTAACAATTAAGATATTTTACAATTGATTTTAGTGGAGCAGAATTTAATTATTTAGGCATCATATCATAGGCTATGATAGAAATTAGGCAAGCAATTAGGTATTCTGCATTTTTTCAGTACCTTAGTACAAACTATACTCTGGGTCAACGGAAAAAAACGAATCCCCGCGCTCAGTCAGTGCGTGTCAGTGTGATATGATTGATTAAATGATGAGTAGCATCGACCGGCTTCGGGCTCGGCTTCGGCTTGTTGTCAAGTTAGTATCAAGCCTAAGGTTTCTAGCAAGCTCTGTAATCGGGCAAACTATTTAAACCGCGCGAGTGCATCTCTTATATGGCCGAGTGCTTGTGCATACGCATGCTCCGTTGAGGTCTTATGGTCCAACCGGCGCCATCGCCACCGTCAGTAGTATATTATAACATTGATGGCCATTGAAGATCGGAAACAAAAGGGTCCGTGCCAATAGATGGCGTTGTGGATTGGATTATAATTTATACGTAGGTCCAGAAACTAGCCGAAAATACCGGTTTTTTTTCTCATACGAGAATTAAATTTTGCAGACGCAATTTAATTTCAAACCATTATTATTTTATGTATTTCTTGTTGTGGCCCCCATAGTAATAGCTATAGTAGCTATAATTTTCATTGATTGTATACATTCTATGAATATTTCAGTTGCATACATTTAATTCAAGAGATATGTACATCCCTGTTGTACATAGATGAATGGACAGAAGAACAGAGAAATCTTAGTAATAACTTACCTTGGGAATGCAGTAATTAAATCATACTAAAGTTACCTGGGAAATACAACGGATCCCTCTTCAATAGCACTTAATTTCACATCTTTGCAAGTCAAATTTCTTAAGTAGACAAAAAACTCCGGCTCAATGTTATCGGGTAATGTTTGCTTCAAGTATTCAATGTCTGTAAATAGAAATGAACATACTCAATCTAATATAAGACAGGTTTATGCTATCATTCTTTTTTTGGAGTGAAAATGTTGTCAGTAATTTGATGCTGAATATGATCATGTTAATAATTAAAAGTAATAACTGTTAACTATATTACTATTCTTTATAATATATCGCCTTTTCAGGTAATATAGTCTAATCTATACAAATAATATAAAGTTAAAGAATTTGCTTGTTCGAATGCGCTAATCTCAAGAAATACTGGTTTCAATTGAAAAAATATTTTTGTGTTGAATAGTCCATTTATTGAGGAAGGCTTTAGGCTATATAACATCACACTGCAACCCATAGGTGCGGAGTATCAAAATGTTGCAAAAATGGGTACAATTTGACCCACTCTCTCTTATATGATGCAAATGAAGTTGCGCTGGTCAGCTAGTTCAGTATATATGAGTCGATAAGATTTCAATATTTTCCATAGAGTATGGCGTTTCATTTTAGGCATTTAAGTTTGATTTTCAAAGTGATATACATGTTAGAAACTAGTTATTAGTAGCATTTCAATGGAAAAATATGTTGAGAATTTAAATATATTCACTGAAAGTTATTATAAAAGTAATCTGATATTCCAGGTACTGCAAAGTGTAATATTCAATATCACAATTGATTAGTGTGGTAGACTGAGGTTTAGGTCCTTCTCATTAAAAGCGGACAGACATAGATAAATAATACAGGATTCGGCAGATGTTGTTCTGTCAGTAATGTTAAATTTGCAATCTAAAATATCAGTCATTAATCAGAATAAAATATAACCTATATTTTAAGACGGACATGTTAAAAATCTGTGTGAAATTTCATTGAAATCAATCAAATGTTTCTGAAATTAGCCTGACAAACATTGAAATGAAATGATTTATTTATTGCACAAATTAAGTTAAATTACCAATTACAACACAATTTGAGACCTTGGCGGTATTGCAATTTTATTTTTAGTTTGGTATGTGGGGCAGTGTTTACCTGACCTAACATTACCACCGCTTCGCAAGGTGTTATTATAATGGAGAAGAAGCGGCGCAAGAAACTCCATAATAGACAACACTCATTTTAATTACAATTTTAAGAATAGAATGTTTAAGTTTTAAAATTCCAATAGAATAGAAACAATTTTCAATCAAATATTACTTTAATTTATTTTTAAGTAAACTCACTACTTATTTCCTTTATTTCTTTTGGTAGATGATTATAAATTTTTATTGTCATATGATGCATATTTTTTTTGAGTTAGATTGTACTATGAGATTTTGATATATAAAGATATAGAGGAAATATATATTGGGACAGAAGTGATTTGTGATGATGATGATTTATTTAGATACATATGTATATTGAGCCGTTGTCATTCAATGGTCTTTATACTAGCCTGGCAAGCGGGGGACCATGTTCAATTCTTGAACGGTCACAATTCTGAATAATTTGACTTTGGTGTTCGTGTCTATATCTTTGAATCGAGTAAGTTAATCATAATAATATTTATACTCGAGTACTTACCACTGTCAGAGTAATGGAAGTTTTCAAGGAATTTAAGGCACTCTTCAAGTCCAGCAAATATAGTGAACTCTCCTTGGAATGGATTGGTACGAAAAAATAAATCAAATACAGCGACGTCATTCACTTTTCCCGATTTCCAGTATGCATATGCCATAGTTATTTGATATAGATCTATAAAAAAAACTTTATGTTAATTAGTGTGTAAAGTGTAAAGATATTTTATATCTTAGGTAGTCTTCAAAACAAGTTGCTTTTATATTTCGAGTTTTATTTAGTTATTTAAGTTGTCAATAAAAATAAAACTCAAAATATTGCGGAAAAGGATTGTTACAAATAGTTTAAGCGTGTAGTGTCTAATAAAGTTAGGCTAACTTATTATTAACAACTTTTGAGGCGCAGAAAAACTTCCACGAGAAACTTCTTTCAAATATTTTAAATATCACTCTTAATTTCACTTACCAGTTAGCAGAGGTTGAACAATACCATTCTGCCGAGCCATATTTCTCTCAGTAAGCGATTCGTCACTAGACATATTCTTCACGACTCAAGAACTTATTACAAGAGCGACTGCAGGCGTGAGGAATGCTTGGTATCTGCCAAACGACTAAAAGAAATAATTTCATCGTGATCAGCGGGTTGCTTACAGCTTATCAGCGCGCCAAACACTTTTTGACGGATAATATACGCATGCGCTTCTATTTCCTTTCTATTGACTATCCCATCTAAGGTCATTTGTAAAGGTCAAATTAGTACAATCATTTTTATTTTCCACCGGTGCTAATCATTTGTAAATAATTTATAACTAAATTATCTGTTGTGATATATGACGGTGTCAAATGTCATAACTCATCAGATCTGACTTGGACTCATCAATATTTCATCAATCATTTCATCATTATTATCATGTAAATAAAAATATTTTTATATTTTTTTGTTATGGTAGGTAATTGCACTTATTAAATATTTAAATTCCATAAGTAATACAATTATACTATTAAATTACTTATTCAGATTTTTATTATTATTATTTATCTCCTGTTTCTCTTTATTAGTGTTGTCAGACTGTATTCCTATTACATATAAAATTATAGAGTTATAAATGTTAAAGTTTTGGCGGAAACTAGAATAGTTTCATGATATGTCGAGACATTGGATGATAAGCATGCACTTTGAGCGTTTATGATTATGTGTACATGAGGTGAATTACCAGGTCGTAAGACAGATTTGCGATTATCGTAGTTATTGTAGTACATGTAAGGTAGGCTTTAAGCAAATAATTTAATTGTGTAACCAAAATAATAATAGTGTGTAATATTTTTCATTAATTTCGTCCTCTATTTTTATGACTACTCCTAGCTCTCTCTTATTTTTTTTTCAATCAGTTTCACGGCCTTAGATTCAGATTCTTCTGGCCTAGTTCACGCTTACGAATAAACAAAGACAATATACGACTATTTTTACTGTTTTTACTCTGTGCTAAACAAATAATCCAAACTGTTATTCACACAAGACGTAAGGCAGCTGACTAACTATCAATGTCAAAGTCAATTAGAAATTAATCACAAAAGTCAAAACTATTATGAGTTGAAGTTAGTCATAAATAGTTTAACACAATAAAGAATTAAGCGCAATTCGCGCATTTAGCTCACTAATATGTAATCCAATAAAATACCTACTTGGTTTTATTTTTGTTATTTTAAGTTCAGCAAGTATAGTCTGCAATGTCGTTAGTTTTATGGAGAACATACACAAAATCTAAGAATAACAAAATATTGTATAGAAACACCAACAAGGTGTTGTCTTGTTCCGTGTACAATTTTCTGGCGAGAAGATACAGTGATGATCAATTCAGCAATAATGCGGATTATAGCAGCAGTACAATACTTGTGGAAAATGGATACAATGTTCAAGAGCTTCCAGTAATCGTAAGAAAATTGAAAGACTTGACGACTATAAAGGAAGAAACTGCGTCTGAAACTCCAAGGAGTTCGAGCGATTCTCTTAGTTACCATTTAATACAAGCAGAGTTCAAAGAATGTATGGACTTGCGAGATGTATTCACATTGATCACAAAATGTACAAAAATAACCCCGAACATAGCTTTGGGTGCCATAGAACGGATCTACGATTTAGAAAAGAACCCCAATTCCTTGTTAGTAGACCCTAGCAGTATCCATATAAACTTTGCTAAGGGTGCCATTTTAGATAAATTGTTACGAGTTGTTATGAAGACTGAGGACACCCAGACAATACTGAATGTGATGAAAACAGAATCAACAGTAATGGAGCCTTATAAACATAGGTTTTGTGATGAGCTATTGATAAGAGTAACTGACAATAAGCTATCTATAGAGCAACTGTGTGAATTTGCATTATTTTTGATTAAAAATAATATAGATACAAAATATTCTGAGACAATCGATAAATTATGGGTTGGCTTTGTAGAGAGGGAGGGAGACATCAATGAGAAAAATATTGTACAAGTGTTTTCGGTTTTGCCAGGGTTAAAGGCTAGCAAGAGAATGATACTAGCGTTATTAGAACAAAAGTTGTCAGAGCTGTGGTGTAAAGTTGGAGTGATGGCAATGCAGGATATACTTGCAGTGTTTATTCACGAGAAATACTTTTCACTCCAGTCATTTGCTGTCCTTGGGAGGTGGTTGAACACAAACATCCATACTTTAGATGAAGACTCACTTCTAGATATTGTTTCTAAACTAACTAGGCTCAAGTACTCCGATGATCAAGTTGAGACTGCTATAGAGAAATATATGAAATTGAAAGGCCTAAGAGTAGAGTCCCATGTTCTCATTGTAGGCATTTTGAACTACTGCATACATTTTCAAATAAGGAATGAATCAATTTTAGATATGTGTAGCAAATATTTCACGATGCATGGACCAAACATACCTCATAGTTTTTTGAAGTCTTTCATATATCCTATAGGATATTTAGATTTTACTCCCACAAGTGGTAGTAAGTTTTGGAAGTTGGCAGAAGATATATTAATTGATAAATTTGATAAAATCAATTCAGATGACCTTAGCTCTATCATTCTCTCGTTCATTTACAAGGAACAGTATCCATTGAATGTTGTACGGAAAGTTTATACAGCTGAGTATCTATCTAAAATTAGCAATAGTAAGATACTAAGCAAATTACATTTAATAGACACAGTTTTGACAGTAGAATGCCAGGAATATGCTGGTCCATTGTTGCCAAAAGATCAGTGCAATAAGCCATTAGCTCATGACAAACGAATAAGAAATATTGTGGATAAAATTTGGGACAGTATCATAGCTGTTACTGGTACGGAGTATAAGCTATCAGCTGGTATTTTGGTACCAAACTATTGTTCAGATGAGACCTATTTAATAGATGTTTTAATTCATCCACTAGGCTCAGCAAATAAAACTTATAATTGGATGTCTCAAGCAGTCAAAAACGAGAATGTAGCCATTTTGGTTCATTTGCCAGACCATTATTGTTCTAACACGGACATGCTTATTGGTCCACAGATAATGAAGAAAAGGCAATTGAAAATGTTGGGTCTAAAGGTTGCTAGTGTTAAGTATTCAATGCTCAGTCAATTTTACACTTCTCATAACAATGATGCCTTACAAAGATATCTAAAAGATAGCATTGAAAATGCGGAACCATGCCACTAAATTTTACTATACATGCTGTGATTTTTTGTAATATTAGTTATCTGTATAGTTTGTTAAATGTTGGCTAGTAATATGAAATTAAAAATTATTGTAGGTAATTATTTGAAATAACCTTCATGGTTTTTTGATAACAAGTCTATGTATTATGTATTAGACCATTATGTTGTTTTAAAATAAAATAAATATAAATCGACTCGTCGAAAAACCTATGAGCTTAATTTAGTTCATATAATTTATTTTGTTTAAAACAACACAATTATAATATGAATATAAACTATTCCTACCATTGAACTGGTATATTTAGCAATCTTATTTTTGCATATATATTTCAGTATATAGTAGGTATAGGTATTATATACTTAACTAATTACCTATTTTCATTAGCATCATTATATGGAGTTAAAATTAATATTGGTAATTATATATTTAAGAAAAATCCATTTTTGAATAATACCTACTTCATGTAAGCTAGCAGTGTTTTTAGTCTTGTATATTTCTATAATAAATAAAATATTGGTAATTTTTGTTTTATTAATGAGATATAAATATTTTAAGTAAAAAATAAATCATGAGCGCGATATTCTCAATCTCAAAAAGTGAAGATATAAACGCACACTTTACACATTTACACATAACTTATATACCTTAAACATAACATTCGTACCGATTGTCATATACAAATATACAAAATATAAACTTCTACCTAACATATCAAACACTACTTTTATAAAAATAAACTATATTAACAAACAAATACTATTAAAATAACAATAAAAATAATAAAACACAAACACAAATTTGTATAATCTCCAATATTAGTACTGAGATAAATACTGCATGTCTATCATTACCATAAAATACGAGTAAAATCCATTTACCTACTATTTATGTCTTGCAATACCACATATAGTATACTACACACCTAACTAAACATTTCATTTATTTTTTAATAAGTTTATACTACATAGCGGTTTAGATATTTAGGTAATTTCTGATTAGACTTCTGAAATTAATCCTTACCTGCAAAAGAAAATGGCAGATATTAACGTATTAGATGATTTTGATCAGATACCAATCGTACAAAGCGCACATGTATACAGAGCGGAGGACTGCTTAACTCATCTTGGCGAAGTAAATAAACATCTAACTGTAGTTTGTCAAAACATACGCAGCATTCGAAAAAACTTAAATGCATTTATTGTCTTAAACACACTACATTTTAGGCCTGATGTAATTATTTTAACAGAGTGCCGCCTTGATAACTCTTTTACGGGTATTGAATTAGACGGTTATATATGTAATTTTTCAAAAAACTACCTAAACCAGAATGACGGCATTGTCGTATATTGTAAAAATGGTTTGTCAACTCAAGTAACTGAACCCTTATTTATTGACGCAAACTGTCTTTTAGTAGAAATCGAAAATAAAATATCTATAATTTGTATTTACAGATCACCGTCGCTAAATACAGTCGAAACATATAACAATTTTTTCAGATCTCTTGAGAAAACCATAAATAGTACTAGATGTCACTCGTGTTTTATAACAGGTGATATAAATATTAACATTGCTGAAGGTAACGACGACAGTAAATCAGAAGAATATTTAAATATTACTTCGCATTTGGGTTTCTTTCCTGGATTTTTGTACCCGACTAGAGGACCAAACTGTTTAGATCACTGCCTTATCAAATCAAATTTAGACTCGTACGCTGTTGTTTGTTCTTCAAACATCACGGACCATGACACCATATTATTTAGTATAAAGTACTCTCCTTCCTTAACCGTTCATAAAAGAAGATATATAAAAATAAACTATGTTTCTGTTTTAGCTGATTTGACACAAATTGACTGGTCAGACCTATATAAAGAAACCAATATCGAAACAGCGGTAATGATATACAATAACGCTCTCAATAAAGGGTTCTAATCGAATCGGTTCAAATAAACAAATGTTTATTAGAACCCGTAAATCACCGTGTATGTACAAGCCCTGGATAACATCTGGTCTCCTGAAGTGTATGGCTCAGAGAGATAATATGAAATGTAGGAAATGTCCAAACGACGATCAATTAAAACGCGAGTACTTAATCTATAGAAATAATTGCAACAATTTATTACAAAATTTAAAAAATAACTACGAGACAGCGTTTGGCCAAGAGTAAAGGAAGTAAAAATATGTGGAACTCAATAAAATCTATATGCCACTTTAACAAACCAAAATCCCAGAACAATTTTGCGAATTTACGTGCACCAAATATATTACATAAATTTAATACATACTTTGCTAATGTTGGTGTAGCTAACGCGGAAAGAATATTAAAATCTTTGGCAACAACAGAAACTGACCTAGTGCGCAACATGTCTTACAAAAAACACCCCCCCAAGTAATACATTTTTTCTAAGCCCGACAGATCAATCAGAAGTCAACAAAATAATTAGTGAGTTAAAGTCAAGATCAGCTCCTGGAAATGATAATATTACCAACGATATTCTAAAAATGGCCAAGGATATATTACTAGAACCTATAACATACATATGTAACCTGAGTCTAAGTTCAGGTATCGTACCGGCTAGTTTTAAAATGGCAGATGTCTGTTTGATTCATAAAGCAGGAGATCCTTCTGATCCTTGTAATTATAGACCTATTTCGCTACTTACCGGTTTATCAAAAATATTGGAAAAACTCGTAAACAAACGGCTGCTACAATATCTAGAAACATATAAACTTATATCAAACAATCAGTTTGGATTTCGCAAAGATAAATCGACAGAGGATGCTGCTTTATCACTCGTTGAAGCCATTAAACATAACTTAGATAAAAGCCGTAAATGTGTAGGTTGCTTTCTTGATATATCCAAAGCTTTCGATACACTGTCGCGTCCAATTCTTCTGAGGAAGTTCGAAATGCTGGGCATACAAGGACACAGCCTTCTATGGTTCCAATCTTATCTGTGTGATAGGAAACAAAGAATCAAGATGGATAATATTTACAGTGAGTACATAGACGTAAATTACGGCGTACCGCAAGGTAGTGTCCTCGGTCCGACTCTATTTTTAATCTATATCGATGATTTATGTCAGTTAAAACTGCCACGAGCTGAAATATTCGCGTATGCAGATGATACCGCTATTATATTTAATGGAAAAAACTGGAGTGACGTTGTCGATGAAGCTCAAAAGGGTATGAGAACAGTTACAACCTGCTTAAAAGAAATCTTATTGACGCTTAATATAACGAAAACAAAGACTGTATTTTTTCGGATTACTGAAAGGACAGCGCCAAGGCAAGTTACGTGTGTTAAATTACACGACACAAATTGTAATTCTCCAATTTTATGTGCTTGCTCAACCTTGGAAAATGTCTCATGTATAAAATATCTTGGTCTTTTTATCGATAAAAACTTAAATTGGAAGAAACACATAGAACTTCTTAGTACTCGTGTAAGAAAACTAATTTACATTTTTAGAATGTTAAGACGTATTGCAAATACACATATAACAAAAATAGTATACTCGGCGTTAGGGAAATCTATACTGCAATATGGTATAGTTGTTTGGGGTGCTGCAAAAACCGAACATATGCTTTTGATAGAGCGTGCACAGCGAAATCTCCTAAAAGTAGCTTATAATAAGCCTTTTCGTTACCCAACCACCGATTTATACCGCGACTGTCAACAACTTAGTGTCCGCAAAGTTTATATTTTAAATACAATCCTAAGATTTCATAAATCATCTTTGCTGGAAGTACAAGGAACCTCTACAAGACGTATCCACTGGCATATTCCTAAAACTAATACCGCTTTCGCACAAAGATCTTGGTTGTTTTTAGGACCATTCCTATATAACAAAATAAATAAAATATTGAATATCTATCTATTACCAAAAATTTCATGCAAACACAAATTGATACACTGGCTGTTATCACAGAAATACAAAGATGCTGAGGATTTATTAAAACCTAAAACATAATTTTATAG
>DWNR01004901.1:0-10531 GCA_018250455.1 Polygonus leo
CCGGTATGGGTGGCCCTGTCCGGCATAGCCTAGGGGATCATTGGGATACGCAAGCCCCCCCACCACGACAAGGTGGCTGCTCCAGCGGGGGGGGGCTAACGTCTATTTATCCGAGCTACTCTTGGAAACAGCATAATTGAGTCCGTCAAGACCGACTAAGTAGAGGACTTTGTGGAAGTGATATATATACCTAAGTATATTTTGATTACCAAAAATGTTTAAATAGTTGCGGTGAAATTATTAAAAATTCAGGGAATCAAACTTTACAATAACATACTTTATTTTAATTGCACTGAAAAGTCAGCATTAAAATTGTATGAATTTACAGTGATAAAAATTGCGTGAAAAACACGCGAGTGGTAGCTCGTATAAAATAAAATTGCATTATTTCCTCGATAGAATAATTATAGACATTTGTAATCAAATCCAACTACGATAGAATTTTCTTTGGTTGATGCGTTGCCACTGAGCTGAGGATGTTCGCGTCACGTTGCGTCACGGAGAATCATGAGGGTGGCGGTTGTATCTATCTCCTTTTATCACATTAAAATGTCGTATTTAATAAAAAAAACTCTGAATAATTGTCGTCGACTTATAGCATTTATTACTTCTCTAAAACATTTTATTTCATCAACCGCAATGTGCACGCATCCAATGTATTGTATTGGTTTAAATTTAGAGAACGCAGAACACTTTTATAGACCGTTGCAACTTTGATGTTGAGAGACTTCACTCTTATTGAACACGTTAATTACAGAAAAAAAATAGAGAGACTCAGATGTAAAGCGAAATAAAAAAACAATAATTATGATTCATAACTTTATTTTAGATAAAATTAGCTACAACTACCAAATTACTCATAATATTTAGTATATACTTAATTTTTCAACTGTTAACGTGAAATATGTTTAATTATAAGTATTTTTACTAGGCAATAAACGGGATTTTTATACAAAGACCTTTTGTTAGTCTATCTACAAATAATTTCTAGTATCTACTGATCACAGACTTTCTGCTTTTTGTCTAAGCTACGCCTTAATACGATATCTAGGTTTTCTAAAATCCAAATATGTAAATTTAATCTGTGGAAATTATCTAAGATTTGTTTGTATGAATGATTGTTACAGATACATCTCGCAGTCTGTACCTGCTGCACATCCTGACGTGGGTGATGAACATGTTCGGCATCTTCTTCATCCTGGCGGCGCACGAGCACTACTCGATCGATGTGTTCATCGCCTTCTACATCACCTCCAGACTCTTCCTCTACTACCATACGCTCTCTAACAACCAAGCACTCATGCAAAATGATTCTTCCAGGTAAGATTATGATTTATGGCTTAACTAAGACATATTTGATTTGAGCCTTTCAATTTTCATGAATATTTACAACAATGCTGGTAGTTATTTATTTCTTTATTATTGGATGAGACTGAGCATTACTTTTGCCATCCGTTTGAAGAGCGAAAATAAAAAAAATAGTTTTCGTTTTCCGGCCTTGTTGTAATTTTACTGTGTTGATAAATGTTGTATAATAGTGATTGTTTCCTCAAATTTCAGAACAAGAATATGGTTTCCGCTACTGTCGTTCTTCGAGTCAGAAGTTGACGGCATCGTGCCAAATGAATACGAGGGCCCGATGACAATACTCAACAATCTGAAGCAGTGGCTCGTACAATTCGTAATAGATGTAAAAAAGTCTTCCGTGGCAAAGATAGCGGGAACCAAACTGCAGGAGGGCGCGGCGATGGGGGAGTACTCGGTCGTGAGGCTCGTCGACGGCATTAAAAGAAACCTTAGCCTGGTCGAGGAATACAAGAACTCAAGGCAGAGATTAGTCACCCTGGACAAAAATACTCAAGCGTGTCTGCTAGACGAGTTACCCGATACTGAGCTTAGACATAGAAATATAGCAGAAATTGCCGGAGAATCTCTCCTTAGAGATTTTAGCAATCCACCTTCTCCAATCATGAAAAAGAGTATATGAAGTATCATGTCGTGTATTATAGAGGCTATTTATAGAATATTTTTTCATTGTAGTGATAATACAATGAATGAATTCGATACCTGAACGTTTACATTTCCATTATAGATTTTATATCATGTTATTCCATATTTATGTTAAGCTAAATAATGTAATAAATTATTAAGAAAATTTATTTGCTCAACATAATCTTGAATAAATAAAACGTTTCGCTTTAATGTCTTTCGTATTAATTTTCCCAATAAAAGTAACATTACAGTTAAATATTCTGAAATGTCGTCTGTAAAAATTCTAAGTCTGTAAGGTGGAGGCTAGATTCTGCTTGTACTAGAGCGCTCCGAGCGGAGTGCAGCGGCTGTTGGCAGCGCGCGGCCGGTCAATGAACGCTTTACGTTGCAACTGAACGGACATTTGTCTACGCGCCAAAGCAATATGTATTATTAATTGTTACAGCTATTACTTATGATCTGATCAAACGATGATTCAGAACAAGCGCCCCCTGACGAAACATTCGGTAATACATAAATACACATGTTTCGTCACGTGCTAGTCGGTGCCAGTTTGAATTTACGGTTATTACGATTTATAATCTATTCCGATTATCCTAAAGTATCATTTATTGTTTGTCATATAGTGTTACGTGCATACCTATGAGTCAGTAACCTGTGTCACCCTTGATATGTGACATTGTTTGATTAACTACTCGCTCACGCAATAAAATTCGCAATACGCTAATGAGTCTACTGTTACTACTACAAATATTACAGTGCACTAATATGACCAAAAAGTGTGCGGGATTCAGGTGTCTCTTAAGCCCACTACACATACATTTGTTTCGAAATCAAATAAAATAAAAAACACAGACTAAATAGCATTTTATATAATTCGTATGAAAAATTAGTTAAAAAACTGTCTTTGATAATATTAATAGATGACGTAAATAAAAAAAAAGTCATTAATATAAAATGTAAACTTAAGTAAGCTTAATTTAAGAATGCTCAGTTGGTTTAAATTGATGATTTCATGATACAGCACCTTTTAAGATCCATATTGACCTTAACTGCCTCAACAATCTTAAGAATTATGTCATGTTTTGTGAAGTACTAATGAAGATTCTTATACCAATGAGCATTCTTAGTCTTAGTAGTGGTCTTACAATTTAAATGTTTGTAAATAAAAAAAGTTTTAGAAAAATGACTCAAAAGTAAAAAAAAAATAATAAAAATCATTAATACTTTACAATAATACAAGCCTAATTATGATAGATATATTGTTAAATAGAACTCTTATTTTGAAAACTTCATATTTTTAAATACTCTAATGATTTATGATAATAATAGGCCACTTCATTGATTAATGTAGCAATAAATTGCCACAAAATTAATTATTATCAACAAATACTTCTTTGCGTTATATACAATGACTTAATATGCAAAAGAAGTGAGAGATGCATTATAAATAACAGTACAATCTTAATGAAAAGTGCTTGCTTAGTGCTAAAAGGTATTGATTTGAGCTGATAAGCATAAACTGGACAAATGTCCATTATTCAGAAGCTGCTGCTTGTTCGCTTTGAATAAGAGCTTCCGAAGCTTCATCTGTCTTCTTCTCAGTAACAGTGTTGGCCTCCTTTTCTTGTGATTGCTCACGGGAACTTGTTGTTCCATTTTCATTAACAGCCTCTTTTACAGGGCTACTGTCTTTGGAAGACTTTTTAGCTTCTACATCAGTTTCCTTAACAGGAGATGATTCCTTCTCTGTTGTTGCCTCCTCTTTGTCCACAGATTTTTGCCTTTCCACTGTGTCTTGTTCTTGTGATTCATTTTCAGGCTTAGTTTCTTCAACAGATGTTTTGTCTTCTTGTGGGGGCGTGCCATCTACAGAGGAGTCTTTTTCCGCTGCAGATTCTTCTTCTTTTACAGGTGATTTTTCTTTTTCTACTGAAGTTTCTGTGGATTCCTTCTCTGGTGAATTTTCCTTGGATTGTTTATTTGCAACTTCCCCATTTAAAGCATTATCCTGAAATTATTTTTAAGGAAAAATGTATTTATAAATGTATGAATTGTAAACATAATAATAATACACCATCAAAGTTATTTGTCAATTTTAACATACATATTACATGTTAAATATATTTTCTTATAATGATTGTAATATAAAAGTAACTACCTGTGAAAGTTGTTCAGGGGGTACTTCCACTTTCAAGAATTGTTCTAAGGTATCTACTTCATTTGCCAAATCAAACTGATCATAATCCTGTGAAAAAGAAAGTAACATTTAAAATGTTTGCTCAACACATCTTATCCATACTAGTTGTAATATAAACGCTTTGCAACTTGAAGTAGCTGCTATTTCAACTTTCAAGTACATATTTTATCACGCAAATCACTAGTATCAATAATAAAGAATTGCCAATAAAGATAAGGACTGAGTACCTATCTTAAGTTTAGTAGTGAGTAGAATGACTTACCCCGCAGTACTCCTCGTCGTTGAACACCTGCGGAGGCAGCGGCGAGCGCGGGTTGGGGTCGCTCACCGTGCCCCCGTTCGACTTGGAATTATTTTGCATGAAATCCTTATCAGATTCTTTTCCAGGTTCCGTTATGTCAATGACATCATATTTAATGTTTTTCGAGTCGAGTATCATTAGTACCCGCTGTTGTCGCTTTTTCACCTAAAATAATTTCACATCACGTAACAAAAACAAACACTAGGTGTATGAATCAATCGAATAAAAAGACGAGAAAAGTGCCCGGCCAACCCAGGAAATTTCTAATATTAAACTTACCTCCTTGTTTCCAGAAATACCACTGATATAAACTTTGACAACCATGGTTCCGAAGAAGCTATTTGAACAAGAAAAATGTAATAAAGTAATGGGAATAAAATACTAACTCAGAAAAATAGGCTTGGCCATTAGACAATCTGTTGTAATAATAATAATTAGAAATGAAAACGTCAAATACATTAGACATTTCACTAGTGTTACCATATGAATCAATAGTTTTCTACCACTCTTTAATTGTATCTTTCAAAATGTACAGTGCATTTATATATCTTAGTAATATCACTTAGTCCTTTATTAGTGTTTATAACTATGACATGAACGAGATAAATATACTAAGAAATTTATTATTTCAATATATTTAAAAATAAAATTTACGTACTTCTAAACACGTAGATAAATTACAAAAGCTACTTTTTAGTAAAATATATTTTTAATGGCAACTATAAACGTTTTGTTTATGCAAAATATTTTTGGAATAAAATGGCCAGACTATTAGTTATGTACTTAAATGGAAAATACATTGAAAACTCTTCAATATACTTTCTACTTTTAATATATTTCTTTAAACCTATTCCTGCTCCTAACTTGAAAAATCAATATTCATCTCGAATACTCACCAAAAGAGAAAGAAGTTGGCAATAATCATGATAGGCCGAGTTGAATAACATTGGCGACAATAATTTCAATATCTTAAATATACTTGATAAAACTTTAGAAAACGTCCGTTCGTGTTGACCTAGTCGTCGAGTTTTTTTTCAGATGGTAGGACTAGTATAGTTCAAGCGGGGACATATCACTGCCACCACCATAATCCTCAGAGTACCTGTTTTCTTTTTAGGCTTTGGAAGCGTAGGGACCAATAATACTGGCGCACGAGGCTTACATCTTAATTCTCAGGGGTAATATGCATTTGTGTTCAATCTTAGGCTTTATTACTACTTACTTGGGGATGTTTATAATTGCCATCAGGTCACTGCAAGTTTTTTGCTACCTTAATAGTATAAAAGGAAGGAATTCTATCATTTCGTTTTCCACGAATGAATGATTCAATTCCTCGAGGACACTAAACATTCCTCTTCGCCCGAATTATATGGGATTGGATTCGTTCAGATCGCATTGCGTGTTAAACTGTATTATAAACTATAAATTTAAAATAAAACTCATCATATTTATAAATACAAATTTAATCTGTTCGATTATAATACATAGCCGTATTGTCCTCTAAACATCATAACAGATTGCAATATGGCCACAACTCATGAAACGCAAGGCAAGGGGAATGTAAAGCAATCTTTTGCTCAATTAAAATAACATAACAAAATTAATCGAAACAAGAGGACATTGCAATTTAATATAACTTTCATTCATATGATTTAATCCAACAACACGATAATACGACCTGTTCTATTTAAACACAACATATAGATCAAAATTGCACTCTCTCTCTAAGTTGTTATTTCGAAGGATAAACTTAACTATTACATATTTGAACGTATTCCCACTGCGATTCCGATCCACAATCACAAATACAAGAATTATATCAAAAACAATATTTGATCACGGTGCGCTCCAATGACTTCTTCTATACATATAATAAAGCTAAAGAGGATCGAAAGTCAGTACATGGAAGATATTCGAAAAATAGTTGAAGAAGGATACTTAGAATTAGTAACGGAATATGTTTTAACAGTTTTTAGATTTTTTGTCTGTTTATCTGTTGGTCTGTTTATATGATCGCGCATTACGTAAAAATGGCTTTACGGATTTTGATGCCAACTTGACTAATCTGTCGAGAAGACCCCCGGCCAGGTACTAGGCCGTAAAAATTCAACCCCTAAAAGGAGGGGTACCGGGCGGAGCAACGGACACAGCTAGTACTAAATAAACAAAAAAATAGACTGCCAAAAAGCCAATAACGATAATTAATAAGAACGAATTCACAATCCGAGAACACAACTATTTCTGTATAGAAATTTTCTAGGGTCTCTTGCGTTCACTAAATTACGTTATTTATTTGATGTTTTAATAATTATATTTATTAATTTTTATATTATTATATTTTTTTATTATTCGCTTTTCATGTCCATTGCCTCCATTAATTATTAGATAACTATCGTATAATTATTATCGCACTTAGGTACACTATATTTTTATTGTTGTTATACGCACCCGTAACGTACAAGCGATATTGGCTGCGATTTCAAAGCAATCCGAAAATTGCCTTGTGTTTTTTACCAATAGCATCCGTTTAATATTTTTGCTATTATTTCGTCTTGTAGTTGTTGCTTAGATCAGACGGAAGGCGCCACTACGTTGAGTGAACGTATACACAAATAATAATAAGTTTCTTCTCAGATACATTTTGCGTATTTTGTATATATCAATTTACTCTGATTTTCATAGACTGACTGACTGACTCTCATAAACATTTGAATACAATTTTAATGTAAGGATATGAATTGAAAGCAATATAACGGGCGATCATAGTACCGGGGGCAGTAGACCCCTCCGAGAATTGCCCGGGTACGGAGGGATCCCTCGAGGCCCGTACAACCGTGACCGGAGGCGATAGCGCCACGGAACATGGGATGACCGCTCTCGATCGTTTGCAATATTAGTACAAGCTCAAAAGGTACTTGGATTGCATAGGGTAAATACGTTATAGTAAATGAAAATCTTGTAAGTAGTGTGGATCGGAACACCAAGACAGTGGAAGATCTTGAGTTTCAAACCTATTTTTACACATAATTAATAAGTATTGAAGGAACTGACTAAATAAAGACAAATCACAAGCAAAAGGCTATTCAATTCAGCTCTTGTGCACTTGCATCTGTCAATTAATCCATTATCACATAATTTTCCATTGATTAACTTAGGCCATATAAATTTAATCCGTATATACACAGAGTCTTATACAGGATATTTTTATTCGGACTTCACACTGTCACATGCAAAAATGTCAACTACAAAATGAATTTACAATATCTTCACAGTTTAAAAAAGGGCTCTAATTATAGCGTACAGTAAATATTCTTAGCTAGTTAATAATAAAACCTGTTTACTAACATTTATTTGATGTTCATATTAAGCACATAACGTAATGAAATACTATAGCCACCTAGTATTATCACTGAAATACAATTGGCTGGTATCCAAACAGCTGTTAGTAATAACAAACATTGTATAAAATCATCTCAGAATAATAGTTAGAATATGAGATTGACAAAACAACATTTACGCTACTAAATCTGAAATGATTTAATCCTTCCGACTTCTCCTTGCCGTTGCTCTAAACTTGTTTGAATTGAGCTGAAATGATTTTGTGAGTATATTATGAATGTAGAATTTAATTCAGTTATACAAAGGAATGTATTCGATAATTCAAACAATTTTAATATTAATAAGTTACATCTACGGGAAGGACTTCCCCAGCTATTTTATTAAAAATATGAAATAAAATATAAAATAAATAAACGCCATACAAAATTATAATAAAATATAAGTATCTAAAATTAATCAGTACAATAAAAATCACATTTTTTACATATTCAAATTGAGTGGGAGACATTTTTGTAATCAATACAACCACTTATAAATAAACCTCAAGCTTCACTTCATAATAAAATATAAAACATGACTAAAATTTTGTGCTAAAATAATAACGTAAACATCGTAAACTCCCACTCATACGAGATCGGTTCACATCAAAAGCCTACAGGTAGCACTTCACTATTCCGTCAATGTCCTCGGACCGCGACTGTGAAAAATGTCAAGCACCAAAAATAACACTGTCAACACCATCGAAGAAAAAGCAACTTCTAAGATTCGATTCGTCGGCCGCGACGTGCGCTGCCACGTCACGTGCACTCGCTGCGCTTACAAGCCTATGTACGAACATTTCATACAACACGTATATTATGGTTAAACAAAAAACACGTCCGTACACGTGAACGTGTTTAAATATCGGAGCCGCAGTCGACGACAATTAGCGAGCGTCGTCGAATGTTGTCATTGTTCCGGAAGGAAATTTCCAATCAACGTTGACATGGGTATGGCTCAAAAATAATAAACAAGCATCGCATCACATTAACGAACGGAATGTGAATATACGAGACAAATATTCGCATTCCCGTCTGTGCGACGTGCCATCTGACGAGCCATATGGCGCGGACGTGCCGGCGTGGGCACCGCAAGCTAATTACCTAATTACTGCAATCACACGTATCACTTTATGAACTAACTACTTTCGCGTCGTAGAAATTCATCGTGCGAATTAATTAAACTACAAATTTATTCCCGACAAACATAATATGTATTTTAGTTTAATTCGTCACTGTCCGATATGGAAATACAGTCATAATTAATGCTAAGAGACATTCAGTAAAAAAAATACTTTTTTCCCGACTGCTTCTGATGCCGGATGTTTTCTGATTATGTAATTCATTGGCACTAAATTTAAGGACAGACTTCTGTTCTAAGCAAGATTTGTGCAAATGTTTCCTATCTACATTTTAATAATTTAATAAAATTGGAGAGCGAAATTAATACAAAAACGCGTAAATACTATACTATACTTTAGCATATAAAATGACGATATGAATGTAAAAATTGGTACGTAGTCTAATGTTTGGAAACATAAGGCGAATTCATTACGTGAATGAGGTCTTAGGGATTTAACTAGTATCATAATACGGATACTGTTTGATCGCTGGATGCAACACAGTAAGTTCATATCTTTTTACTAGACTTTCAAAGGTGAATTTGTTTTCTTTGTAGTACGTGTGAGTTAGATTGAACGCCAACGAACATAACTGTTGACGTGAAATTCCACCGAAAGTGACGACTTAGTAATGACGGCGGTAGATGAAAGTAATTGAGGCGACAGTCGTTCAAGAATTGGCAAGTACGTTTGCTACAAAAACTAGCGTGGAATGTATAGAGACTTGACCAATTACAGAAAATATATTTTTCAGCAATTTATGAAAATTTGATACATATTTGTTATAGATTTTTCAATGCAATTTATTAAGCGAAAACACCAAAAAAAATTGTCGTCGTAATTCTTACTCGACGAAACAGCTGAGTTAAGAGTAAACATTGACAATTAAATGTTTTATAAATTCATGCCATCGTAACGTCAAGTTTTGGACAGAAAAAGTCATCTACTAATAGCAATGCCTTTAGAAATACAAGAAAATGTATTTAATATAATTTGTTTATAAATAATCTATGTAACAGTATCTTTTATCTTACTTTGAAGAAGTTTAACCCGAATGTTAATGACACCTAAGTTTTTTTTTATTATTAATATCAAATTTTATTTATAAAACGGTCTATCCACATCTATCCGTACAGATACTTTATTTAATTGACGATTGGTAACCGTGATTTCGATGAAGATGCACACATAGTAACTAATTAGCGGGGAAGCAAAGAAATGGAAAGATCTACAAGAATCCGTACGAAAAACTTCATACCTAGCAGGTAACGCAGATTTGATCCAACGATAAGGTAGATTTCATGTTTTGATTTAGCCGGTAACACGTAAAATAAACAATTGTGTTTAATGGATTGGCGGTAGCCCTATAGCTTTAAGATGCAGTGGGCAGTACGGCGAGCTCAGCCGGAGTGATCAGGATCCTAAGGCAGCGGCGGGGACTCACACGGGCGTGCCGTACGCTCCGGGCCCCCCCCCCCGCCGCACCCGCGCGCCCCCCCGCCCCCCCCCCCCCCCCGTTTTCGTCCCTCCCCTATACATC